>CM056573.1:175260421-175440421 GCA_029721435.1 Gymnothorax reevesii
CTGGGGCCCTTAAGACCAAAAGGGTTTTTTTGCCAGGGCACGTACACAGTTGAAAGATGGGAAATCAAGCTGAGACTGCGTCTGTGATGGACTGTGGGGGGTTTATTACGGCCGAGGACGATCAGCAGAACAATCAGTTTATGACGTGAGAGGGGTAACTATCACAGTTCCCCCCTCCTTAACCTCCCCTCGGCCCTGACCATGTGTTTCATGAAACTGGGGTTTAAACTCATCTGCTTACAATTTCTGACACTGTAGTAATGACAAACCCTTCTCATATATTCCACATACTACAACTTATGGGCTCATAACCAAAATTGGCTTATACCATAATCCAGTTTAAACTGCATCATATTAGTACATATTCACATCATGTTTGGTCTTTTTATTCTCAGGGGAATCCAAGGAGTTGAATGGATTATATTTCATTTCCATTGAAATTATGGTTCATTCCCTTTTGGCAACTCCTGAAAATTGGTCAGAATCCGCTTGGGTAAATCGCCCTATTCTCCTCTCACAGCTAAATCACTTTATTACATCCTCCAAATGGTGGAAACCCAAAAATCAGATTCAACCTTTATGGCCATGCCACCTAGATCAAAGACGTGATTTGGCTTAAACCAAAGAGAAACAATATATTCTGGGAAGATCGTATCCGACTTCCCACGTGTGCATATCTATGTCGTGTGTAGTAGCCTCTTTACCATATAGTCAGGGAAGATTGTATTTGATCTCTCCCTGCGCACTTCAGTGCGCGAGTAACCCCTGTAATTATGGAAGATTATTAACGACTTCCATTGGTCCGCGCGTTATTTCTAGCTTAGTGAAGCTTCGTAATTCGAACTTCCTGCACACTTGCTCCATGTGTAGCCTTTTTCGCCAGGTATGACTTCACTCTCAATTTCCAAATTGTTTGTAACTTGTAATTGGTTTAACTTTGATTTGTTTGATTTAAGCTCTTGCCTATCTGGTGAATAAATTATTGTTATTCCTTTAAACTTGCGTGGTTTCAATGACTCTTAACACTTACACATTCTTTCCAGCCATGTTACGACGGAGACTTAGGGGTTAAGCTTAACCAAGGACTGACTGATCAGCGGCTTTGGGAGGAGAATTGGTTTTATTAAGTTGGAGAGACAATCATGATCTACTTACATAAAGGGTTTATGTATTGCCGGTTCTGGGATTTTAACCTCATGGAAACCCAAGGACGAGAAGTCGGTTATCTATTCCCTGAGGGAACCAATGGGCGTTCATAGATCCGGGTTTCCAGTAGTCATGCCAAAAGATGCTGCTGCTGTGATGATAGTCTCCCATCCTCTAGTTCTACCAATGAACATAAGCTTCGAAAAATACTGCTAAACCCGGGGGCAGATATTTAGTGACGCAGGCCTTCATTTACGAGTGCTGGAGTTAATCACCCCGAGATCCACGCATGTTCTCCCTAAATTATAAATTCTAATTCCAAATGGAGTCAGATTTGAAACGAGAGTAAATACGATAACTGTTACGATTCTTTTGCAGTGATCGCTGATTTGTTTGATGTCCCGCCTCTTTCGAGTGAAATATTCTAATGCTCACATTGGATTATTCACTGCATGGCGGCAGATTAGATATATCCGTGACCACAGTTTGTGAATGGAGAAAGTTCATTAATGTTATTTTATTGTTGCCTCACAACAGCCTGAGTACACGCTTGAACCTTCGCTTCCAGCTCTTCTGTCGTCGGTTTAGCTGTGTGGGTGTTGCACAGTGCACATAGTCCTTTCTGCCTTTCATTGCCACTTACAGCCTGCTGGATGTACTAAGTACATCGGTCTGGCTAATACTGACAAGTATCTGCGGGTGTTTTCTCTCAAACAGGCGACTCGCAATATTTGTCCCACACAGTTATCGCCTCAGAATCAAACACACAATCATATTTATCGGCCATGTTTCCATTGAACAAACAGAAGTAGCACAATTTTTTGTCTGTATTGATCACCCCCACTGCTACAGCGAGAGGCAAAGATTTTCATACTCAGCGCTTCTGACTTCTGCCTCCAGCTTGGCTAACTTTGCTGAACTCAGCGCAGCGACTCTCTTGGCTCAGTATAAGAGCTTCTGTAGATTGTGCCGATCCGCTTTTTGTCATTTAATTTCCTCCACGTGTCAATCCACTTCCCTTTAACTTGCAGGCGAGAGAATCCCATTGAAGGAGCCAATTCGTTTGATTCCCTCTAGAGACTTTAAATAAGGAGGAGGATTTGATTGATGTGTCTTACGCAGAGATTTTCTGTGCCCAGAAGAAGTTTAATTCCCAAATGGAAATGAATACTTACAGAGCAAAGAACTAAATAAAGGAGGAAGTGTAGAAAGTATTATGCTTTATGCAGGCTTGGACGGTCAAACACACATACACACACACACACACACACACACACACTCTCGTGGCGAGAAAGCAACCACTGACTTTGGCAGGCGGTGAGAAGATTGCTCAGGTATGATTGCATCCCACCTTGACTATTCTTTCACATTATTGTTGAAAGTAGAGAAAACTTCAACACAAAAGATTCGCTCAGTAAAGTGTGAAGCCGCTGTAAGATGAAGGGAGAGAGACAATCAGACAGAGCACTCTCTCACTTTTTTCTCCGCTTGGGCGCTCCTCATCTCTAAGAAACTGGGCAGACTTTAGAGTACACACTTGAGGGGGTGTGACCTCATCACTGTCCATAAACTGCAGCCTCTAACAGCTGAATACCCCCCAAGCAAATCAGGGTGAGGGCTTACACTGTTTCCTGTGAGCGTGCATCACCTATGCAGGGCATCCAGGGACCCCATCAGGTGGAGAAGTGACCCTGAAAAAAAGAGATGACCCCCATTATTTTCAGCAGCTCTGTCTCGCCTCCAGTGCAGATCAACAGTTATCCAGACCCCTCTCCCCTCTCCTGCCAGACTAGAGCCGGGTTAGTCTGCTCCTGACCCTATGAAAAGTCACTTTTTATTTTGTTTCACTGTGTTTTGTTTTAAAGATTACGTCAGTGTTAGAGGGATTAAAAAAAAACTTTGTTGCTTTCTATTGCCCATGTTAATGGTCGTAGAAGCATTTGCATGTTCAGATACAGGACATTACACTCACATATGTGTTGGCATGGTCTTTTAAGAGTGGGACGGTGGTGTGGTGGGTGGCACTGCTACCTCAAAGCTAGAAGGTTGTGGGTTTGAATCTAGCCTGGGGCCTTTCAGGGTAGAGATTAAATGTTCTCTCTGCATTTGTGTGAGTAGGGCAGGTAGTCTGGTTTTCTCCAGTAGTCCAAAAACATGCATGTCAGGCTAATTAGATTCTGTAAATTGGCCAAACATGCGAGTACATGTGTGAATGGGGCGTACACCCCGCGATGGATTGTCCGGGGAGTGTCCCTTTCTTTCGCCCATAGCCAGCTGGGACAGGCTCCTGCTCCTCTGTGACCTCAGTGAGGGAGAAGAGGATGAAATTATAGATTTATTTTAAGGTTTACTGATTTAATGCTCAAAGCTTTGATGAATTATATATAGTGATATATTCACAATAGTATAAAGAAACTGGCCTGCTTAGTTGGGCTGAAAGGCCTGTTCTTGCCATTCATGTTATGTTATGTTATGTTAACGCACCCAACTCTCAAACTCCCATCATGCACGGCAGCTTGCTTGACAGGAGTTAAACAGATGAAGAAGAGGGGGGGGGGGAGGGGGGGGGGGGGGAATATTTTCTATTTTTCCATCAATCCCAGGGAAATCTATCTGGGAGGTGACACTGTAAGAATAGCACCTTTCTGCAACTCTGCTGAAATTGCAGAGACGCTTACATATTGTGCACAATTTGTAGTGACAATGGAGGTGATGTTTGTTTAAAAAATCTTCCTGCTTCCTGACAAAGTGGGCATGTCTCGAGTTGTCTGCCAGAGATAGCTCCGCAAACGGTGCCCTATCAATTGTTCCAGAACCTACTGCAGCATCCAGTGGGTGAGAGGCTTTAAATTCTCTGAACAGTTTGCAAATCTTTTGCGGCATGCATACATCATTCCCTCACACATTCAATATCAATGGCCAATTTAGTCTCTCCAGTTATCTTACCATGCATGTCTTTTGACTGTGGGAGGAAACCAGTGTAAATATGGGGAGAACGTGCAAACTCTGCCCAGAAGACCTGCAGACTGGATTTGAACCCACAACCTTATTTCCGGCTGTGAGATTGCAATGCCACTCACTGCACCACCACTCTGCACTTATGACAAGAGTTTGCAATTCCAGCTATAGAGGGACTACGATCATGACTTTAGACAATAATTATGATCTCTTACACTCTTCATCTATGGTCTATTGAGAGCATTTTTGTTTACCACATTGTTGAAATGAGAGGGAGAGGGTCACAGTCCTTCGCTCCTCATGAGACACTCACATGAAACAGTGAACATCTTCAAACATCTCACTGTAACTGCCAAGGTCTTAATGTGTGTCTTTTTTCGTTTTAATCAGCAAGCAAGTTACTATACTGCCACCATTTCCTCAACGATTTACCGTGACTCAGTGAATTTGTTGCCAAGTCATCCCACCAGCAAAATTTGAGGTAAAATGCATTCCCGAGGCCCCCCAGTCTGTCCCAGAGGTGACCTCCATCTCGAACATGATCCTGTGCTTGCAGAGCAGTTCCTGGTGTTCCAGTGCATCCAATAATCAGGAGAGGTCACAATGTGTCTGAGCCAATGAGCTGTCGAGATCAGGCTGATATTGCTCTCGTTCCCTCTCACTTTTTATCCATCTTTCTAACCGTATCCCTCTCTGTCCCATTATCTCACATTATTTCTCTCTCCCCTTCCTTCCATCTCACCCTCCCTCTATTGGTCAATCATCCTTCTCTCTCACTGCAGCTATGTGTACAAAGTAGAATATACAAAGTACTTAATAGTTGCTATCTGTGCATACTATATATATTTTTTTCCCTTTTTTTTTTTGGCAGGTGAATTGATGCACAGGAGAATTACTTATTGCAAGCACACATGTCACTTCATTGTGTCATTTTGTTCTTTTCTTCATTTCTCCCAGACTTACAAAGCTAGTAGTCAAAACAGCTCTGAACACCTGCCAGTTCATGCAGGCCATGAACAATGGCGCATCTGACAGTTGTTTCCAGAAATTTGATTGGGTTTCAGTGCTTGAGACGGTTTCATGGATAAAACAATCGCCCACCTGAATTTGGGACAAAAACATTTCAGACCTGTCTTGTATCTACACTGCATTGATGGAAAAAAACATTTTGAAAAATAAAAATGGAAAATATTTTCAGTGTTCATCACATGACCAGGGTCAGTGATGCTGTCCAGAGTGGTCTCTATGGTTCCTGGATCAAAGCCGACATGAAATAATAATACCCTCTTGGAAGGGACTGCTGGAGGTATTCTTTCTGAATCTGAATGTCGTCATAAATGCTGCTCACGGAAACCACATTCCATGAAAAAAATTCCCAGCATTTAAATGGAAAAAGCAATATACTCCACACAGAAATTTTGCACACTGAATGCATCATATTTGGGTGTTACACCCAAAGACATTGACCAGAGTGGCAAGGTGAATTTCAATCTGCGCTTTCAGAATCAGAACATGAATGGAAGGGCGTGATCTAAGTGGGGAACCCAATATTGAAATCTCGGGATTGCCAACACTCCCTCCCCCCCAGCATAATGTGCCACAATAATCAAAATATCAATGAAAAAATGTGTCTTGCGGACACAAGCTTTTCACTTGTTCTAGGCCCCTAACCATGCACTAACTGTTATGCCAATGCAGGAATGGCTTCACATTGTAACTAAATTACCCAAAATCCTCCTTTTAAATGCTTTTGAGGAAAAGCAGAGAAGACAATGAAAGTTATTCTGAGAGATGACAGGAAAGTGTTACTCTCTTTCCTTCCTCTCTCTCTCTCTTTTTCTCTCCATCTTATTTCCCATTCTCCTGTGTCATATACATCAGTTCTTCTGCTGGAGTGAAGGAGGAGGGGGCAGAGAGAGGGAGGAAGGGATGAATGACGGAATGACAGTGTTTTACGGGATGTTCTGACGTTAAAGCTCAGGCGTCTCACAGATTATGGCAGGTGTCACTGAGCTGCTCGTTGCTGAGGATCATCGCGCGCTGTCCTCCGAAAGAGTTTCACCTCTTTTCATTCTGCAGATTCATCTCACGCAAATTACACTAATTACAGCGGTATGAGTTTTCAGACTGTGATGTCTAATTTCTGAAAAAGACATTAATAAATGGAGGCAGCCACCAGCGAAGATAATCTCTTAAAGAGACAAGTTACTACCAGGGAAGATCATCTTTTGAAGAGTCGGGATAATTGATTACAGATTTTCTGTCTGTGCGTGATGTTCTGTGCAGAAACAAGGAAATGTATTTATTGACCCTCGTAGAGATGCCCTGGTGGGCAAAAACACACACACTCACATGCAAACATACGCGCAAACATACACATGCAAACATACGAACAAACACACATATGCAAACATACGCACAAATACAAACACACTCACATGCAAACACAAAGACACACATTCACACAGACACACGTGCAAACATACAAGCAGAGACCCATACTCAAACACACACTCATGCACACACAGATTTAATAGTTTGGCTGCTGACAGATTCTGCAAAATGTCAGAAATCTTTGTCAGAATAAGTAAGACTGCCTTAAAACACAAAATGACAGTTTACTTCAAAATTACCAGCAAATGAACAGAACGTGCTGAATACTAATTACAGGCAGATGTGACAAATGAAAGCTTATTATAAAAGTTTTTTGGCATCAGGACGTTTTTGCTTTTTCAGTGTCGCAGTGAAGGGCTAACACATTGTAATCAGTTCCCATTTCCATCAGTGTGTAGCCTATATGACTGCTCAAATATAAAAAGAACAAGTGAACGCTGAGATTTGTCAGACTTGTAAATTTGTTTTAGTTGTATAAGGTACTGTTGGCAGTAGTTAATGTAAAACAAAAATGCATTTTGATCATAAGGGGTGGGACTCATATCCCAGGGTGAATTCTATATCAAACAATTAAAGGTCCCCTATTATGTCACCAGGTGCTGAGCAAATTATTTATTGCAAGCCATTTCAAAATCTTTTCCCTCTTGACATCACATGGGGAGGTAACCAACCAGAGGCAAGAACTGATCACCTTCAGCCTAGCAGTCATTCAGATTTCACCCCCTTGTGATGTCAACTAGGGGAGACTTTGAACTGGCTCATAATGCCAAATTAGCTGAGCACCTGGTGGCTTGAAAGAGTGTTCGCCCTAAAAGAATGTTGAAATTATGAGTGAAGTTGCGCGTTGTGATGGTCGTGTCTGGTATATGAATGAAATATATGTCTTTTACAGAGATTGTGGCTACTGAGAATGGTGTGAAGTGTGGTAGAAAAATCTGAAACGAGACTCAAATTTGCATGTGAAATCAGTGGAATATGCCTCATAGCTTGGAGAAAATTTCCTTTCATTTCTACTCTTTTTGCTCATCCATTTGTGCTTATAGGGTTCACTGCAAAGGTTCACGAGTATAAAAAAGACTGAATAACAGAAAAAGAACTTAATGTGCATCTTTATTAGACTGTGAAAATGAGGGCTGGGAAAAGATATAAATCTGTTGCAGCAGAGCGCATTTCCCATTTCAAATTCCCCAGCCCCTGTAACTCCAATAAAGGCAGTAATACATGCAGGTGTACACACTCCAAAGCCACATTTCTTGTTGTTAGTACGCTTTGTGTCTTCCCTTTCAGACCAGTGTAGGTAATTTTCTGCAATAATAAGTAAACAAAATGTATCAAACAAAGCTGTTTTGTTAAATAGATCATCTGCATTGCAACTGACTCGGAAAACCTCTCTGTATTCCTGGTATTTACTTCTCCATCTTTCTTCAATCTTTTTACGTTCTCTTGCATTTTTTTTTTTGGCAGCCGCAGTGAAATGTGTCCAGCGAATGCACATTAGCCATCGGCGGGACCGAGAGGTAA
The DNA here is from genome assembly GCA_029721435.1 of Gymnothorax reevesii. Classification (NCBI taxonomy): domain Eukaryota; kingdom Metazoa; phylum Chordata; class Actinopteri; order Anguilliformes; family Muraenidae; genus Gymnothorax; species Gymnothorax reevesii. Next base: position 175,268,441 of record CM056573.1, read on the forward strand.
TCAGAGTTCTGTCACCGGAGCAGGGAAGGCTAGCGAGCCGAGCACCGCACTATTGATGCAGCTGTCTTCCGCAGCAAGATTACAGCTGTGGCTGCTCTGAGCTGAACGCCTCCACCACCCCTGAGCACAGCCTGATAACAAAGCATCTGTTCAAACTGTGCAATATCTCTGCCGCCGATTCTGTGCAGTCCCTGTGCATTTATCTCAGCATACTGCGCAGTCGCCTGGTATTACTAGCCGTTGATTAACACACACCCAGCTGTAAGTTCCATTTCAGTCTCTTGTAAACAGAGTTGATGTATCAGAACAAGCAATCATTGAATCCTGGTTTCAGAAAGGTAATGAGCTGGCTTTTGCAGGCAAGATGTAGGAATTTTTATTTATTTACAATGTATGCATGTATGTATGTTTTAATTTATTTAGGCACAAGCACATGTTGAAACTGAATTGTCCGTAAAGTCCTGCGTAGGCCTCATCGGACGCAGCGCTGCTCGCATTCACTTTGTCAATTGGAAAGAGCGGCTTAAATCGCTGATTGTTTATTGTTGCACCGTTAAAACATGCTTCTCTTCGAGTAAAACTTGGAACTTTAATATTGCAATTATTTTGTGCATTGTCATGGTGTTCTTACAGTGAAAAACTGAAAATGAAAGTGATAGAGTACATTAACAATTTCGAAGTAATCAGTTTTCAACTATCAGCTCACAGGACCTCGGTGACATTATTTCAAATTCAGTTCTTCTAGATTGAACTATTGAGAACTAATGAGAGTTCTCAAACCATGCTTAACTTTACCTTATTTGAGAAAGAGAGTCTTGAGATTTTTTCAACTAGCAATTAATGCCTTTCCCATACCAGACAGTTGATGATGCAATGTAGATTGCCAAATGATATCATAAAGATGTATGGATTGTCCCAAGTGGAGTGAATTATACGATACATCAACCTCCATGCTGGCTCATTGATAGCGAGTCATGCTTTGAGTGATAGCCCACGATTGACCCACTTAAGTTGTTAGTCCCTATCAATGTGGAACATTTTTCACAAAAAAGAATGGTATTCAGTGACGAGTGAACATTTACACTAGTGAGCTAGTACCTTTGAATGAGAATTGAGTGCAAGGTGACAAATGTTGAGCGTCACATGCATTCCCGTGTCAATCTGCACTTAGAGACGCATGTCTGACAGAGGTGTTGGCGTTTGTCAGAACTGAACAGTCTGAACCATTTTGCTCCAGCCTGATCAGAGGCAGCGTTGTTCCCAATCACTTTGCTCAATGGAAAGAATAGCCTAAATGGCTATTTTTAGCGAAGCTGTAGCAACCTTAAAGGAGAATTTCAGTGTGAAATTGACTTGGGGTGTATTGAAACAAGATAATGAGTACTAACTTTTGTCCAATACCCCACTTCTGAACGCAAGCAACATTTAGAAATAAATGTTTTTTTATCCGAAGCTCCCAACAGGCTTACAATGGTAGCGAATCGGGCATAGCGTTGCCATGCAAAGAAATCACTATTTTTTCATCATTAACAAGGCTCAAAGATGCTCCACACTTCATCGGTAGAATTCCGAGGGCCCTGACAATTAAAATAAGGCGCTGAGAACTTTGAAAATGCACAAGTAGTTTATCAAAAAAGACTATTTATGCAAACGGTACCTTGAGCTAGTTTCCAGTCGCATCCATCTTGAAAGAAACAACAAGTCGATTAACGAGCACGAATTGCAACGATTGCAATCTGTTCCTCTATCCTTCATATTGGTTTAGTGCAAATAAAATTGACAGCAGGTGCAATGGAATGGCAAAAGCTAGATGACCCCCGAAAAGGGAATGATTGTGCATGTGGTGGCCACATTGCTCTCACTTCATCCTCCCTGACAGATTATTCTTGAGTTTTGTGCTCCGCTAGCGTCCTTGCAGTACTTGCAGCCCGATCACAGGTCATCCAGGTCCTCCAGGATGGCACATGCATGCAGTTACATGAAGGTTTGCTGTGTCTCCTTGCACAGTCTCAGCAGAATGGAGGAGATACCAGCAAACAGGCCATTACACGAGGAATGCTGGACAGGGTCATAGAGGGGCATCAACCCAGCAGCGGGACCGATATCTGCTCCTTTGTGCAAGAAGAAATAGGAGAGGCACTGCCAGAGCCCAACAAAATGACCTCCAGCAGGGTACTGGTGCGCATGTTTCTGGCCAAACTGTCAGTAACCAACTCGATGAGGGTAACACGAGGGCCCAGTGTCCTCTGGCAGGACTTGTGCTCACAGCCCAGCATCATGCAGCTTGATTGGCATTCGCCAGAGAACGCTGGAATTAGCAAGTCCCCCATTTGCACCTAATTCTCTTCACAGATGAGAGCAGGTTCACACTGAGCACATGTGACAGGCATGAAAGAGTCTGGAGACACCGTGGTGAATGTTGTGATGCCTGTAACATCAAACAGCATGGCTAATTTGGCGGTGGGTCAGCGATGATCCGGGGAGGGATGTCCTTGGATGGTCGCACAGACCTCCATGTCATAGCCAGCGGTACCCTGACTGGTGTTAGGTCCTTCGATGAAATCCTTAGAGAGACTGTCAGACCTTACGCTGGTGCTATGAGTCCTGGGTTCCTCCTGGTGCAGGACGATGCCCAACCTCATGTGGCCAGGCGGCTGTTTCCAGATGACTAAGGCACTGATGCCTTTGACAGGCCCTCTCGTTCCCCTGACTTAATCCAATGGAGCACCTATGGGACGTTATGTCGGCACATCCAACGCCGCCAAGCACCGCCACAAACCACAACCACAAACTGTGCAGGAGCTCTTCAATGCCCTGATCCAGGTCTGAGAGGCGATCCCCTAGGAAACCATCCACTGACTCATCAGAAGCTGCCCAGACGTTGTTGGGAGTGCGTACAGGCACACAGGGGCCAAACACAGTACTGAGTCACAGTATGAGTTGCCCTGATAAAATGTACACAATTTGGACAAGCATGTAATTAAATTTTTTTCTTTCTGATTTTGAGTCAGTCCCTCTGTGGGATGATGATTTGGGTTTCCATTGACCGTTGTAGAATCAGTTTTTTGTTAACAAATTTTACAATGCAGATTAGCTAGATCTGATATATGATTTAATTGTTCCTTTAATTGTTTCGAGTAATATATATATACGTATATGTGTGTGCGTGTGCGTGTGTGTGTATCCATGTGTGTGTGAACAGTGCAAAAGCAATTGTTAAAATTTTAGCATTACAGTACTGGCTGGAACAAAATCCAACATAAATTGGGGTCCCCTTGACCAGCCCTGACAGGATTAGGGAACACAAAGCTTGTCGATCCTCCACTTACCAGGCTGGTGTAAAGTAGTAGTAAAGGAGATGAAAGGGAGACAAAAGCAACAGTGTAAAGACAGCCGATAAACATCCAGTCAAATGCCACCGACCTCAGCGGGGCACTAATCAACGTGGTGTCGAGAGGAACAGGAAGTTTTTGTTGCTGCGGAATAAATGGCTACATTAAATTCGCTGGCCCACTGCCGTTCCAGCCGCTGTTGTTTGCTGTGGCTGCTGTGGTTCTATAGAGCAGAGTCTTTATTCTGGTTCTCTGGGGTCCCCTGTCAAGTCACAAATCTTAACAAGTAGGGGAAAACAGAAGCCGGCCTAAGAAGAGGGGAAGTACAAAACTCTGCTGGGTTTCAAGGCCATGAGTAAGGCTATTGTCGAGCGTGACAGGAGTAGCTTTGTCAATTTTGGTCACTCTAACATGATTCTGGATGCAAGAAACTATTTTTTTCTCCTGCCCTCATCCAAAAAAAATAAAAAATTGGATATGAACGGAGGGTGCATCTGAATTGTTTTTAACTGGCTACTTTTTTCCTCTGTTCTCCACTTTTCCATGACCTCAATGGAATACGTCACACCCATGGGTCAAAGGAGTTATGGGGAGATCTTGAAAGTCCAGAAGACACCAGTCCTGCCTCTGTGGACCAGTGCCAATGTGCCAACCGGGCAAATATTTCAACAGAGGATGCAATCAGCTTTGCCCTTCATACCTAGTCCTGGATCACCTGGAATGTCTAGACACGTACATTAAGATGCATTTCTAGGACTTCAGTTCAGCCTTCAGTATTGTCATTCCGAACAAACTTGTGTTTAAACTCCACAGTCAGGGCCTTTAATTGCAATCATTAGCAAATAAACTCAGGATTTCCTGACCAACTGTTCTCAGACTGTGAGGTTAAGAAGGCATACGTACATGCTCCACCCTCACCCTGAACTTTGGTGTTCCACAGGGGTGTGTGCTGAGTCCTCTCCTGAATGCCCTCTTCACCCATGACTCTGTACCTGTCCATGCAGCAAATGTCTACCAGGCCCAATGTTGCGGCAGGGCCTCCAGCATCATCTGTGACTGAACCGACCCATCTCACCACCTCTTCAAACTACTCTCTCCAGGCAAGAAACAGGGCAATACATGCACGCACCACGAAACTGGAAAATAGCTTCATCCACAAAAATATCAAATTTTTGAATATGGCCTGTCACCCCCACCAACCCATATACCCAGTACGACACACAAACACACATGCATGTATCTCCACAGGTTAAAAAACAGGCCTCATTTTTTCAGCTGTGGGTGAATGACAGGCGAGGAAATGGCTGTTCGATAAATTGTCGAACTATCTCATTTGATGATCACATGCAGCTCTGTACTCTCTTTAGATCAAGTCGAATATGCAGTCGAGCACAACTCTATAGAGGGAACTGCAGCTGTGTGGCTGACCATTTGTACTCACCCTTATTGTTTGGGCATTCAACCCTGAAAACCTCATTTGGAAAAATAGGTTCTCGGATTTTCACCGAGGTCTTGAGTTATTTACTCTAATTTTAAAATGTGTGTTTCATGCACCTCTGACAGAAGCAATCTGTTCTTCTGGCTGGACTGCTTCAATCACAACAAAAGTGGCAAATGCTCAGTGACTCAGTACTGCTGCATCAGGGTAGAAATCTCTGTTAATCTTCAAGTTTGTTAAGCAAGCAATTAGGCCCTAATTAACAGCAACTCCACTGCAAACAATAGAACAAATGCACACTCACACACTCGAGGACATGGCTGCGTGTGTACATGAACACACCCATGCTGACATGCACATGGAAGCTCTAACAGAATAAATACAAACATGAACACACATACTGAACGTACATACAATCAAGCATGCGCCCTTCCAGCCAGTCTACATGCATGCGCACACCTACATGTACATAAGGGTACAGACACATACACATAGATACATACACCCACATATAATTGCGCACATTCAAACGCACGCATGTTCACAAATGAATACGTACATAGAGACGCTTGCACACATATCAGTATGTATGCACACACGTGTACACACATTATTGCATGCACACATAGTCTGTCGCACACACAGGCACACACACACACATACTTGCACGCCACACACACACACACACACACATACTTTTCCTTCATACCACTGGCACACTATATTGCACAGTTAGGATTGAAAAGGCTTATCTCTGCAGGGTAATTAACCTCCTCACTGTTTGAAAAGGTAGAGGCCGGTTAGAAAGCCTGGCCCTGGATAAACCTACCGCAGAATTAAATTAGCGCTCTTTGCAAACGCACGCGCCCGTAATCTTCAGATGTAATCTGTGAGTGTGTGAGATAAACACAGATACTTATCGGTAGTACTTTAAAATTAATTGAGTTCCATAAAGTGCCCTTTTGGCAAGGTAAAAAAATAAGAACAGTGTGTGTGTGTGTGCGTGTGTTTGTGCATGCGTGTGCGCACGCGCACCTGTGTGTGTGTGTGTGTGTACCGTTAATTAGAAAGTTCACCCATTTTTATTTGCCCAAATAATTAAGCCAGCTGGCAGTTTAAATTTTATATTACTTCATTCATCCATCAAGATTTGAACGCCATTTAATCAGTCGTAATGGTCTGTCCTGAGAAGTGAAACTGAGCATTAATACTGGCGAAGAGCGATAGGGTCATTTGCTATGATGATTTTTATCCATGTCTCTTATTCCATATTAATATCATCCCTGAGGAATAATAATTAAAATGACAGAGATTGGATTAGCTGTTGGGAGGATTAGCAAAGGTACAGGCCACCCTGTGTCACAAACATAAGGATGTCTGGCATAGTGGGGCCATTTAAGCTGAGGAATTTTTTGCTTAGAAATAATAATAAAATAATTCATTTATATGACACCTTTCAAGCAGTACAGCACAAAGTGCTTCACAAACAGGTAAAAGAGAAAATGTAAATAAAAAACAATAGCACAAGGTGGGAAAAAAATAGGGAATTAAACATCTAAATGGAGTAATAAGGATTTTATATTTATACGAGTGCCATTAAAAACTCACCGGTGAGGTATATACTGTATTTGTGGCAAATTCAATAATCAATTGAGGCACGAGTGGAAATAAAGAAGGCTCCCCAATTACTTCCCTGTTTCCAGGATAAGGCAGTATAGCAGTCAAGGTGTGGTTGGTGAAGGCCGAAGAGCTTGGAGAGCCTAGGGCTTTGAAATGGTTTCTGTTTTCGAAAACCGCAGGAAGTCGGGGTGGGGAGGGAGGGTTTTGCGCCACAGAGGTTCCCATCTTCCATGCCAAAGATGAGCTGGGGTTAAAAAAAGGGTCCCCTGACCTGATCTCTCTCTGTTGGTCGAGAGCTAGGGCAGGATTGTGGTGCTGAGGTAACCATAGCCCTGAAGCAAGCACAGCCTTGTGGCTCTCGTCCACCGAGCCCGGTCTCGGGTCTGGAGGGACAGGCTGCACCTGCTGAGTATGAGATTTCCAGGGCCGCTTCCAGTATGACTTTCTTCAAATTGAAGAATAAGATGGTGAACTGTGGTGAACTTGCATTGTCAAGTTGAGTAAAAAAATGTCTGCTGTGCAAAATGATAAGCCATTATTTTATTTACATTTTTCACACTTTTATCTGTGTTCAAACATTGCATAATCCAAAAAACTTCAGAATCTGCCATCACCGCCATTAAAAATAATCGACCATTAAAACAATGGGAATAATCTGCCCAGACCGGTGCATGACGTCATGAGGGCTGGACATGTCTTTCCAGTGTGCGGAGTCACGGTATGAGTATTGAAAGTTGCACTGATGATCAAGAGTGTTTTGAGATATCAGTTGTTTGAATTACTAACGATTGCTTGCTGGAAATCTATATTTAATCCTTTCCAAGGCCGCAGTGCGCGGTTGTTGGGTATTCTTCCGAAACAAGCAATCCAAACCTGACTGATCCGACCTTTCATCATTTTACCTTTTAAACAAAAGAGCTACAAGCCCGGGTGATGTAAGCATCTTCTTCCAGCCAAACGAACATGGTGGCTTTTTAATGCCGTCTTATACCCAACATTTACGCACAGTCTAATACCCAACATTTACATGCAGTCTTATACCCATCATTTACACATAGTCTTATACTCAACATTTACATGCAGTCTTATATCCAACATTTACACGCAGTCTTATGTCCAACATTTACACGCAGTCTAATGCCCAAAATTTACATGCAGTTTTATACCCAGCATTTACATGCAGTCTTATACCCATCATTTACACGCAGTCTTATACCCAACATTTACATGCAGTCTTATACCCAACATTTACACGCAGTCTTATACCTAACATTTACATGCAGTCTTATACCCATCATTTACACGCAGTCTTATATCCAACATTTACGTGCAGTCTTATACCCAACATTTACACGCAGTCTTATATCCAACATTTACATGCAGTCTTATACCCAACATTTACACGCAGTCTTATATCCAACATTTACGTGCAGTATTGTACCCAATATGCACACGCAGTCTTATACCCAACATTTACATGCAGTCTTATATCCAACATTTACGTGCAGTCTTATACCCAACATTTACACGCAGTCTTATATCCAACATTTACATGCAGTCTTATATCCAACATTTACATGCAGTCTTATACCCAGCATTTACATGCAGTCTTATATCCAACATTAACGTACAGTCTTATACTCAACAATTACACAGTCTTATATCCATCATTTACACACAGTCTTATACCCAACATTTACGTGCAAATTTATACCCAACATTTACTGGCCTTTATACGTGCTCTCTGAACCCCAGTTCACATTTGCCCCTGAATAAGTGCTTTGAGACCAGACTTAAGAAATCCTGAGATCCATCATCTCCCTGATCTTCTGACCACCAACTAGATCCCCATCCCCCAGCACCCCCATATTCTGACAAAATGCTATAACTGACACAGCTAAATCACATCATATCCACGCCACTGCATCCATGAGTACGCATCATTCAATACTAAATACCACAACACCTCGACCCTCCTCCCCAATCCACAACACCTCCCCAAAACCCACGCTCTTCAGCTGCGCCCCGAATGTGAAACGCTCTCGCCCTGCTCCGGAGATCACACCCTGATCAAGCAGAGAGGGTCTGGCTTGTCTGATCCTGATCTTACAGAGGGGGTCTACAGGGTCTGGCTTCCTGTAGTTTTACACACTCCCTTTCCTCTCCTCATCTCTAACACACACAGGTTCAGCTGCTAATGACATTTTCTTTACCTTTCCCTTCTCTGCTCGACTCTCCTGAAGACAAATAAAGTCTTCGCTGGGTGCAGCGCTCCATCTTAATTAAACACTAATGAAGATAAATTACAAAACAGAGGCTCACGTTTGGTCTGTTGCCACATTATCACTGAAGCTCATGGAGGCAGAGGGAGCCATTTGAGTTTATTTATTTTGTTTTTCTTTTCTTTTCCTGCTACAATAGATAACATTTCTTCGACTGAAAGTCTCAATTTCTGCTTATGTTTCTGTTACAATACAGCAGTATAGCTGTGATATGAGTGGGCTAATAAATATGCTTAATCTCTCAAGCATTTCTTCCAGGAAAATGTGTGTGCGTGTGTGTGAGTGTTTGTGCGCATAAGTGTACATGTGCAGTATGTCTGTGTGGGTGTCCGTATATGATTGTTTGCATGTGTCTGTGTGTGTGTGGAATTGTGTGTGCTTGCATGTGAGCATATTTGTATGAGAGTGTGGTTTTTCATTTGCGTGTGCGCGTTAGTGTGTGTGTGAGTGTGTGTGCACGTGTGTATATATGGCTGTGTGTGTTTATGTGTGAGAATGTGCAAGTGTGTGTTTGTTTGCCTGTGTGTGCATGTGTGCATGTAAGACTGTGTATGTTGTGTGCGTTTGTAAGGGGTTGAAAGCTGTTACACTGGTACAATAAATCTATGGCAATTTGTATCTTTTTGTCACTGCAAAACAAAAACAAAACGAAAATAAAACCACAAGTGATGCACTAGCAAAAGAGATTGAGCTAAAAGCAGTAAGTTCTGTCCCCAAACAGTTTTAAAAATCAATCCTGCCAGAATCAATCACAGAAATAAATAATCACCCCTCTCACCGAGAATCCCCCCTGCGCCTCCACACTCACGCTCACTGAGCACTCACCCCCCACCTAAACCCTCACACTCACCTCCGCCTCCACCCTCAGACTCACCCCTCGCCTCAATACTCACACTCACCAAGAACCCCCCTCCCTACCTCCACCCTCACACTCACTGAGCACTGCCCCCCCCACCTCCACCCACACACTCACCCCTCACCTCCATACTCACTCTCACCGAGAACCCCCCCTCCCCACCTCCACCCTCACACCCACTAAGCACTCACACCCCCCCCACCTAAACCCTCACACTCATCTCCGCCTCTACCCTCACACTCACCCCTCACCTCCATACTCACACTCACCGAGAACCCCACCCTGACACTCACAGAGCACTCCCCCCTGCCTCCACCCTCACACACACCCCCCACCTCCACCCTCATACTGACCAAGCACTCAACCCCGCCTCCATTTACTGTATTATATCTGGGGTAATAGAGATATGAATTACATGCATTAATGGTTCTTTTAGGATGGAATTTCATGACAACTACATCATAATCATACTCTATATTATCATGTTTGGTATGTATCTCTTCAGCTAAATTCAAGGAGTTGAATGAGATGCATTTCATATCCGAAGTAATTTAAGAAAACATAGTTTAAACAACTCAGTGAAAACCTGTCCCTGAAGGTGTTACGTCTCTCAGTATCGTTTGGGTTTCCTCTCCCCCTAGTGATTGCTTTATTACATCCTCAAAATGGTGGGTCCTAGTTCCAGATTTGGCTAATCCTCCAAGTTAATTCCTAGCATTGCCGCCTGGATCAAACTCACGATTTGGCATAAAAGGAAAACATGCAGTATCAACACGGAAGATCGCTACGGACTTCCCACACGTGCACCTATACGCCGTGTGTAGTTGATATAGTAATGGATGATCGCAAACGACTTCCCACACGTGCGTCTGTTTAGCGTGTGTAGCTCATGTAGCTTAGGAAGCGTCGTAATTCAAACTTCCCGCACGCTTGTTCCGTGTGCAGCCTTTTCGCCAGGTATGACTTTACTCTCATTGCCTTGAAATTGATTGTTAACTTGTGTTCGATTTAACGTTGATTTGTTTGATTTAAACTCTTCCATACCTGGTGAATAAACAATTGTTATTCCTTTAAACTTCGTGGCCTCTGTGACACTTATCCTTTTACATTCTTTCCAGCCACGTTACGGCGGATACTTAGGGGTTTAATCCTAACCGCGGACCGACTAGCCAGCGGCCCAGTTTGGGAATTGGTTTTATTAAGTTGGAGAGACAATCACATTCTACTCATTTAAAGGCTGTATGTAGCGCTGGTTCTGGGAATTTAGCCATAAGGGAGCCCATGGAGGAAAAGTCGGTTTCCATTAAATACCCTTAAGGAACCCGTGAGTGTCTGCAGAGACCTGGGTTTGTCGTCTCTGAGCCAAGATGCTGTTGCTGCGGTGATCCCTCCCATTCCCTGGTATTACCAACGAGCCAAAGATTCGACAATAATGCCAACATCCGGGGGCATATATTGAGTAACGCAGGTCTTCACCTACGAGTCTGAGGTGTTATCACCCCAAGGTCAATGCATGTTTTCACTAAATGATAAATCCTAATTCAAATTGGAGTCAGATTTGAAATGAGAGTAAAAACAGTAACTGTTACGCTTCTTCTGCAGTGATCACTGACGTGTTTGATCTCCCTCTTCTTTCTGGTGTGATATTCTAATGCTCACATTGGATTAATCACCGCAAGGCGGCAGATCGGATATATCCGTGATTACAGCATGGCCAGAGGCGTAACGTGATCCACATGGGGCCAGGTGCAAACCTGACGACATAGGCCCGCCCCTATTTTTAAAAAAAAGTTTCCTATTTATTTCCTAACATTATTATCCTAAAATTATTATCTTAATAATGGTCATCATCAAGAACAATACGGCATAATGAGCAAATGAGCGACACATTAACATAACTTTATTGGGATGATCTGAAATTATGTGAACAGCAAGGAAATGTGGGAACGATAATCAGTGAGCGAGTGGGCATGGTAAACACAGTTGATCTGCGCTCACGCTCATGCAGAAAAGGGGAGAGCAGCTTGTAAGACTGTTTTAGCCATGAAACCAAATGAGCTTAATTTCGGCACCTTGGCCAACCTCTCCTCCTGCTCCTGACGCTCCTGCTGCTTCCTGCATAAATACTCCGTTTGTAGCCGGATCATGTAGAATCTGCATGTTTGTCTTGCATTCAAGATTAAACAATAGACTGTCCTTGGTTTTAGCAATGGGACTGTGACATCGTCACATGGGTGGCCTATGGAATGTTGTACATTACCCAGAAACACTTGCTGTCTCAATGAATTTCAACAGCTTCTCAGCTTAATAAACTCATCATTGTTTGTTTTATTAAGCATTTTCCATAAAGAAATCTAAATTATTTCATGTTATAACGACTTTTGTTCAGTTAAAATGATGAATAATGTACCGTGATGACATCGACTTTCCAGCACCGTGACTAAGAAATAAATGTAGTTGCAGTGGTATAAATATCCAGTTGCATTAGTATTAGATTGATAACAGAGTTTAGACAGAGTAATGCATCTATGTTAACATCCTCTGGGGCCTGGGGGCCCCCACTAATGGGCACCTCCTGCCACTGGGCCCCAGAGCCATTGCACTCCCTGCGCCCCCCATTGTTACGCCACTGAGCATGGCCCCGTTTGCAGACGGAGAATCTTTATTAATCTTATTCTGTTTTTCTCCCAACAGCCTGAGTACACGCATGAACCTTCGCTCCCAGCTCTTCCGTCATTGGTTTAGCTGTGTGAGTTCTACAAACTCACCCCCAGCCTCCATCCTCACACTCAGCCCCTGCCTCCACCCTCACACTCACAGAGCACCTACCCCCACCTCCACACTCACACACACCGAGCTCTCACCCGTCGCCTCTACCCTCATATTCCAGTAAAAGCCTGTTTAAACCCCCTTTCCTCATCTCGTGTTTGTTTATCAACCGTAGTGACTAAAATGAGTGATCCTGGGAGTACCGTTCTTGCAATGTACATCACTGGACATACTACAGTGCCCAAATTTCACAGTATGCAGCCTGAGCCATCATTATGATGCACTGTAACCACAGCACAAAGCAACATGGTGAAAGCAAAGGTCTCACCGACCCAGGTGATCTTAATAGCGAGGTGGTAATATGACTGCGTAGGACATTGCATGGTTGATTTCACTTACTGGTAACAGCACTGCATACTGATATTGATGGTAGCGTAGAGTATCCATTATATGCTGGTGCAGCATAGAGTAAACATTGTATAAACAGAATGTTATTTCAATATTTTCAGTCAGAGCTCAAGTCCTCAACGGCTTTCAGTGACTTGTGATTCTTACAACTGCATTTGTTTCATTAAAAACATTCTAATTACATATTCAAAATCCTGTAACTGTTTACAAAGAAAGTATTTTCCCTTCTCACTTGAAAATTGCAACACTGAGCTTTTTGATGGCATTAATGGGTGACCCTGTTTACTTTGCTTTTTGGTGTGATGTAAGGAGGCTATTTCATTACTTGGAACAAACATTCTTATGGCTCAAAAAGCCTGGTAAATGTGAAAAAAAATCATTCAAAATGGGTGAGCTCTGTGGACTGAGATAGAACATTTTTTTGCTAGGAAATATTGCTCACTGCCATTAGCTGCTCATTCAAGTGATATTAAATACAGCTCAGTGACTTTATTTTTTAGTGCCGCACCATTATTTGTGAGCTGGATAAAGATTAATCCCTCGTGAAATGTCTGGCAAGTTCCCGGTTCACATTTTTGAATTGGGCCTATTTTAATCGCCTTTAATGCATTCAGATATGACTTGGCATGACGGTCTGTTTCCGCTATTTTAATGTATTTTTAGACTACTGATCAGACAAATGGAACAAAGAGAGACTTCCAACAAAAGCTGTCGCAAGTCTGACCCCCAGATCCAAAAATATCACAGCAGTTAATCATGAAATGTCACATCTCAGGAATAAAGGGAAATGCGTCAATGTCCTGATGATCTATGGTTGATTCACTGGTTACTTCTTCAGTTTTTTGGATTGCTTTTTTAACATTCAAGGTACATCAGAATTAGATTGTTCTGCCACAAACATTCTAATGCTGCCATCATAATCGCTTCTGGCAAATGAATGCAAGATCCAGGAAACTGTCTTAAAATTAAAACAATAAATACACAAATGTTCAAGGAAAAAATACTGCTCGATTGAGGGTTATTGTTGTGCTGATAGTGCTCGGTACTCCTGCTTGAAAAACAGCTCACACTGTTCTCGATATTGTTTCTCTGTGTATCTACTGCTGAGTGCCATTAAAAGAATCAGCTTCCTGGATGATGCTGTAAGCCATTTCAGGGAACCTTTAACTTCATTGTTTTGCTTTAAACTCAGTACTCAAGAGAAGAGAAGTGAAACAAAAATTATATTTATCATTGTCCAAATATTAAAAAAAAACTGTACTGCACTGTGTACAGTTGGCAATATTACAAATGTAACCTAATTTGTGGTGATTATACAACGTGCATGCATTCAGTGCTACTCTCTGCGTGTACTACAGGTTGTCAGACAACGGTCATTTGTGAATTAATGAAGAGAGTTTGACTTGAAGAACATTAGGTATGGCTGACTGTTGGCCTCCACTTTACATTTATTTCTCTGACCTATTCAAGATAATCATAGCTGAGATTATGAATATTGCCCAGTCCACATTCAAATGCCTTGTAAGTTCTTTGAGAGAATTCTGCTGCCGTTTGAAAGGATAAATGTATTGTAAATGTGTTGCAAGTTCGTTGTTGAAAGCTGATAGTGTCACAGTGTTGAGTCCAGCCTCTGCTACCTCCACTTCAGCCCCTATCTAACTCGCTCTCCCTGTAAGTGATTGTGTGAGTGTGTTCAGATTCTCCCTATGTGCGATTGTGTGTGTTCAGGTTCTCCCTGTGTGTGATTGTGTGAGTGTGTTCAGCTTTCCCTGTGTGTGATTGTGTGTGTTCAGATTCTCCCTGTGTGTGATTGTGTGAGTGTGTTGAGGTTCTCCCTGTGTGTGTTCAGGTTATCTTTGTGTGTAATTGTGTGAGTGTGTTCAGGTAATCTCTGTGCGTGATTATGTGAGTGTGTTCAGGAATTCCCTTGGTGTGATTGTGTTGAGTGTGTTCAGGTTATCCCTGTGTGTGATTGTGTGAGTGTGTTTGGGTTATCTCTGTGTGTGATTGTGTGAGTGTGTTCAGGATGTCCCTGTGTTGGATTTTGTGAGTGTGTTGAGGTTCTCCCTGTGTGTTCAGGTTATCTTTGTGTGTAATTGTGTGAGTGTGATCAGCTCTCCCTGTGTGTGATTGCGTAAGTGTCTTTAGGTAATCTCTGTGAGTGATTGTGTGAGTGTGTTCAGGTTATTTCTATGTGTGATTGTGTGAGTGTGTTCAGGATCTCCCTGTGTGTGAATGTGTGAGTGTGTTCAGGATCTCCCTCTGTGTGATTGTGTTCATGTTCTCCCTGTGTGTGATTATGTGAGTGTGTTGAGGTTCTCCCTGTGTGTGTTCAGGTTATCTTTGTGTGTAATTGTGTGAGTGTGAGCAGCTCTCCCTGTGTGTGATTGCGTAAGTGTGCTCTGGTAATCTCTGTGAGTGATTGTGTGAGTGTGTTCAGGTTATTTCTGTGTGTGATTGTGTGAGTGTGTTCAGCTCTCCCTGTGTGTGATTGTGTGTGTTTTGATTCTCCCCGAGTGTGTGATTGTGTGAGTGTGTTCAGCTTATCTCTTTGTGCGATTGTGTGAGTGTGTTCAGGTTATCTCTGTGCGTGATTATGTGAGTGTGTACAGGATCTCCCTTGGTGTGTTTGTGTTGAGTGTGTTCAGGTTATCCCTGTGTGTGATTGTGTGAGTGTGTTCATGTTCTCCCTATGTGTGATTGTGTGAGTGTGTTCAGGTTAACCCTTTGTGTGATTGTGTGAGTGTGTTCAGGTTCACCCTGTGTGTGATTGTGTGAGTGTGTTCAGGTCTCCCTGTGTGCGATTGTGTGAGTGTGTTCAGCTCTCCCTGTGTGTGATTGTGTGTGTTCTGATTCTACCTGTGTGTGTGATTGTGTGAGTGTGTTCAGGTAATCTCTGTGTGTGATTGTGTGAGTGTGTTCAGGTAATCTCTGTGTGTGATTGTGTGAGTGTGTTCAGGCTCTCCCTTGGTGTGATTGTGTAAGTGTGTCCAGGTTTTCCGTGTGTGTGATTGTGTGAGTGTGTTTGGGTTATCTCTGTGTGTGATTGTGTGAGTGTGTTCATGATCTCCCTGTGTTTGATTTTGTGAGTGTGTTGAGGTTCTCCCTGTGTGTGTTCAGGTTATCTTTGTGTGTAATTGTGTGAGTGTGATCAGCTCTCCCTGTGTGTGAGTGCGTAAGTGTCTTCAGGTAATCTCTGTGAGTGATTGTGTGAGTGTGTTCAGGTTATTTCTGTGTGTGATTGTGTCAGTGTGTTCAGGATCTCCCTGTGTGTGAATGTGTGAGTGTGTTCAGGATCTCCCTCTGTGTGATTGTGTTCATGTTCTCCCTGTGTGTGATTATGTGAGTGTGTTGAGGTTCTCCCTGTGTGTGTTCAGGTTATCTTTGTGTGTAATTGGGTGAGTGTGATCAGCTCTCCCTGTGTGTGATTGCGTAAGTGTGCTCACGTAATCTCTGTGAGTGAGTGGGGGAGTGTGTTCAGGTTATTTCTGTGTGTGATTGTGTGAGTGTGTTCAGCTCTCCCTGTGTGTGATTGTGTGTGTTTTGATTCTCCCTGAGTGTGTGATTGTGTGAGTGTGTTCAGGTTATCTCTTTGTGCGATTGTGTGAGTGTGTTCAGGTTATCTCTGTGCGTGATTATGTGAGTGTGTTCAGGATCTCCCTTGGTGTGATTGTGTTGAGTGTGTTCAGGTTATCCCTGTGTGTGATTGTGTGAGTGTGTTCAGGATCTTCCTGTGTGTGATTGTGTTCAGGTTATCTCTGTGTGATTGTGTGAGCGTGTTCAGATTCTCCCTGTGTGTGTGATTTTGTGAGTGTGTTCAGGTTATCTCTGTGTGTGATTGTGTGAGTGTGTTCAGGTTATCTCTGTGTAATTGTGTGAGTGTATTCAGCTCTCCCTGTGTGTGATTGTGTGAGTGTGTTCAGGATCTCCCTGTGTGTGATTTTGTGAGTGTGTTCAAGTTATCTCTTTGTGTGATTGTGTGAGTGTGTTCATGTGCTCCCTGTGTGTGATTGTGTGAGTGTGTTCAGGATCTCCCTGTGTGTGATTGTGTTCAGGTTCTCTTCGTGTGTGATTGTGTGAGCGTGTACAGATTCTCCCTGTGTGAGTGATTGTGTGAGTGTGTTCAGGTTATCTCTGTGTGTGATTGTGTGAGTGTGTTCATGTTATCTCTGTGTAATTGTGTGAGTGTGTTCAGCTCTCCCTGTGTGTGATTGTGTGAGTGTGTTCAGGATCTCCCTGTGTGTGATTTTGTGAGTGTGTTCAAGTTATCTCTGTGTGTGATGATGTGAGTGTGTTCATGTTCTCCCTGTGTGTGATTATGTGAGTGTGTTTAGGTTCTCCCTGTGTGTGATTGTGTGTGTTCAGGTTATCTTTGTGTGTAATTGTGTGAGTGTGATCTGCTCTCCCTGTGTGTGATTGTGTAAGTGTGCTCAGGTAATCTCTGTGTGTGATTGTGTGAGTGTGTTCAAGTAATCCCTGAGTGTAATTGTGTGAGTGTATAAGCTCTCCCTGTGTGCGATTGTGTGAGTGTGTTCATGTTCTCCCTATGTGTGATTGTGTGAGTGTGTTCAGGTTCACCCTGTGTGTGATTGTGAGTGTGTTCAGGTTCACCCTGTGTGTGATTGTGTGAGTGTGCTCAGGTTATCTCTGAGTGTAATTGTGTGAGAGTGTTCAGCTCTCCCTGTGTGCGATTGTGTGAGTGTGTTCATGTTCTCCCTATGTGTGATTGTATGAGTGTGTTCAGCTCTCCCTGTGTGTGATTGTGTGTGTTTTGATTCTCCCTGTGTGTGTGATTGTGTGAGTGTGTTCAGGTTATCTCTGTGTGTGATTGTGTGAGTGTGTTCAGGTAATCTCTGTGCGTGATTGTGTTAGTGTGTTCAGGATCTCCCTTGGTGTGATTGTGTTGAGTGTGTTCAGGTTATCCCTGTGTGTGATTGTGTGAGTGTGTTTGGGTTATCTCTGTGTGTGATTGTGTGAGTGTGTTCAGGATCTCCCTGTGTGTGATTTTGTGAGTGTGTTCAAGTTATCTCTGTGTGTGATTGTGTGAGTGTGTTCATGTTCTCCCTGCGTGTGATTATGTGAGTGTGTTGAGGTTTTCTCTGTGTGTGATTGTGTGTGTTCAGGTTATCTTTGTGTGTAATTGTGTGAGTGTGATCAGCTCTCCCTGTGTGTGATTGTGTAAGTGTGCTCAGGTAATCTCTGTGTGTGATTGTGTGAGTGTGTTCAGGTTATCTCTGTGTGTGATTGTGTGAGTGTGTTCAGGATCTCCCTGTGTGTGAATGTGTGAGTGTGTTCAGGATCTCCCTGTGTGTGATCGTGTTCAGGTTATCTCTGTGTGTGAGCGTGTTCAGATTCTCCTTGTGTGTGTGATTGTGAGTGTGTTCAGGTTATCTCTGTGTGTGAGCGTGTTCAGATTCTCCTTGTGTGTGTGATTGTGAGTGTGTTCAGGTTATCTCTGTGTGTGATTGTGTAAGTGTGTTCGGGTTATCTCTGTGTGTGATAGTGTGAGTGTGTTCAGGTTATCCCTGTGTAATTGTGTGAGTGTATTAAGCTCTCCCTGTGTGTGATTGTGTTAAGGATCACCATGTGTGTGATTTTGTGAGTGTGTTCAAGTTATCTCTGTGTGTGATTGTGTGAGTGTGTTCATGTTCTCCCTGTGTGTGATTATGTGAGTGTGTTGAGGTTCTCCCTGTGTGTGATTGTGTGTGTTCAGGTTATCTTTGTGTGTAATTGTGTGAGTGTGATCAGCTCTCCCTGTGTGTGATTGTGTAAGTGTGCTCGGGTAATCTCTGTGTGTGATTGTGTGAGTGTGTTCAGGCTCTCCCTTGGTGTGATTGTGTAAGTGTGTTCAGGTTCTTCCCTGGTGTTATTTTATGAGTGTGTTCAGGTTATCTCTGTGTGTGATTGTGTGAGTGTGTTCAGGCTCTCCCTGTGTGTGATTGTGTGAGTGTGTTCAGGTTATCTCTGTGTGTAATTGTTTGAGTGCGTTCATGTTATCTCTGTGTAATTGTGTGAGTGTGTTCAGCTCTCCCTGTGTGTGATTGTGTGAGTGTGTTCAGGATCTCCCTGTGTGTGATTTTGTGAGTGTGTTCAAGTTATCTCTGTGTGTGATGATGTGAGTGTGTTCATGTTTTCCCTGTGTGTGATTATGTGAGTGTGTTTACGTTCTCCCTGTGTGTGATTGTGTGTGTTCAGGTTATCTTTGTGTGTAATTGTGTGAGTGTGATCTGCTCTCCCTGTGTGTGATTGTGTAAGTGTGCTCAGGTAATCTCTGTGTGTGATTGTGTGAGTGTGTTCAAGTAATCCCTGAGTGTAATTGTGTGAGTGTGTAAGCTCTCCGTGTGTGCGATTGTGTGAGTGTGTTCATGTTCTCCCTATGTGTGATTGTGTGAGTGTGTTCAGGTTCACCCTGTGTGTGATTGTGAGTGTGTTCAGGTTCACCCTGTGTGTGATTGTGTGAGTGTGCTCAGGTTATCTCTGAGTGTAGTTGTGTGAGAGTGTTCAGCTCTCCCTGTGTGCGATTGTGTGAGTGTGTTCATGTTCTCCCTATGTGTGATTGTGTGAGTGTGTTCAGCTCTCCCTGTGTGTGATTGTGTGTGTTTTGATTCTCCCTGTGTGTGTGATTGTGTGAGTGTGTTCAGGTTATCTCTGTGTGTGATTGTGTGAGTGTGTTCAGGTAATCTCTGTGCGTGATTGTGTTAGTGTGTTCAGGATCTCCCTTGGTGTGATTGTGTTGAGTGTGTTCAGGTTATCCCTGTGTGTGATTGTGTGAGTGTGTTTGGGTTATCTCTGTGTGTGATTGTGTGAGTCTGTTCAGGATCTCCCTGTGTGTGATTTTGTGAGTGTGTCCAAGTTTTCTCTGTGTGTGATTGTGTGAGTGTGTTCATGTTCTTCCTGTGTGTGATTATGTGAGTGTGTTGAGGTTCTCCCTGCGTGTGATTGTGTGTGTTCAGGTTATCTTTGTGTGTAATTGTGTGAGTGTGATCAGCTCTCCCTGTGTGTGATTGTGTAAGTGTGCTCAGGTAATCTCTGTGTGTGATTGTGTGAGTGTGTTCAGGTTATCTCTGTGTGTGATTGTGTGAGTGTGTTCAGGATCTCCCTGTGTGTGAATGTGTGAGCGTGTTCAGGATCTCCCTGTGTGTGATTGTGTTCAGGTTATCTCTGTGTGTGATTGTGTGAGCGTGTTCAGATTCTCCTTGTGTGTGTGATTGTGAGTGTGTTCAGGTTATCTCTGTGTGTGATTGTGTAAGTGAGTTCAGTATATCTCTGTGTGTGATTGTGTGAGTGTGTTCAGGTTATCTCTGTGTAATTGTGTGAGTGTATTCAGCTCTCCCTGTGTGTGATTGTGTGAGTGTATTCAGCTCTCCCTGTGTGTGATTGTGTGAGTGTGTTCAGGATCTCCCTGTGTGTGAATGTGTGAGTGTGTTCAGGATCTCCCTGTGTGTGATTGTGTTCAGGTTCTCCCTGAATGTGATTGTGTGAGCGTGTTCAGATTCTCCCTGTGTGTGTGATTGTGTGAGTGTGTTCAGGTTATCTCTGTGTGTGATTGTGTGAGTGTGTTCAGGTTATCTCTGTGTAATTGTGTGAGTGTATTCAGCTCTCCCTGTGTGTGATTGTGTGAGTGTGTTCAGGATCTTCCTCGGTGTGATTGTGTGAGTGTGTTCAGGATTTTCCTGTGTGATTGTGTGAGTGTGTTCAGGTTCTCCCCATGTGTGATTGTATGAGTGTGTTCAGGATCTCCCTCGGTGTGATTGTGTGAGTGTTTTCAGGATTTCCCTGTGTGATTGTATTCAGGTTGTCTCTGTATGTGATTGTGTGAGTGTGTTCAGGATCTCCTTGTTTTTGATTGTGTGTCTTCAGGTTATCTCTGTATGTGATTGTGTGAGTGTGTTCAGGCTCTCCTTTGGTGTGATTGTGTGAGTGTGTTCAGGTTCTTCGGTGGTGGGATTGTGTGAGTGTGTTTAGGTTCTTCCGGGGTGTGATTGTATGTGTTTCGATTCCTCCACGGTGTGATTTTGTGCGTTTAGGATCCTCTGTGGTGTGATCGTGTGAGTGTGTTTAGGTTCTTCCGCGGTGTGATTGTGTGTGTTCAGTTGTGCTACAGTCAGGCTCCACACTACACAGCTGCCCGGCAATCCTGATCAGTGGCTTCATTAGTGGTGCTGCTCCTTCAGGGCCCGGCCGCACCATAGACTCTGTGTTAATGATGTACCCAGCTTTCTGTGTTACCCAGTTCTGCCCGTCTGCCTGACTGCAGGCCCTGGCCTCAGGCCCTTGCCTCTCATTCTGCTGTTTTTCACTCATCTTCACCAACCTCCCTTATCCCCTTTAGCTCTGCCTCGTCATGACCATTCCCTTCATTTTTACTTCTCCATCCAGTGGTGTAGTGGAGGGTATACACTGATGTATGGAATATATCCCCCTCTTTCCTGTCAGTGTACAATGCAGTCAGCATTAGCTAAAAAGCCATTGAGAGTAACCCACTTTTCCTTTGTGATCTACCTTTCTCCCTAATCGAGTATACCCACTTCTCCAGGATCCACAGACACAACTGTTTTCTTCTACGGCAATAAATCAACCTTCACCCCACACCGCTGTTTTCCCAAATCTCTGCGTTTTCCTCACAGGTTTATTCCCGGTACACTGTAACCAATAGCGATAAATTGATTTGGTGTTGAAATGGAGAAAGTGACATCAAACAGCTGAATCCAGGTACAGTTTTTCCAGGCCTTGGAGCAAATGACCAAATCAGTTGTTAGACCTATTCTGACCATATGCAAGTTTATTTCCTGAAAAAGCTAATACATCATTAATTAAAATGAAACAAAACAATTAAAACCTTCTGCATAATGACAAATATCAAAGCCTTCCATTAAGTCCATCTTGACAACCATTTTAATCTTGTGCTTTGACTTAAAACAGTTGTTTCTGTGAACTTTTTTCTCAGTAAGACATTTTTGCCAACAAGATGAGTTCATTTTGACTCATTTCAGGATTGGCCAGAGGAATAAGAAAGTTGTTGAGTACAGGGTTATTTAAAATAAGCAAATATTTTATAATTCAGAGAGAAAAATTAGGAATTTTCAAAATAAGATTAAAAAAACTTTGTAAAGGCAGGCACTTCTTGTGTATTGAAACAGACTGAACCCGTGACCGGACAATTTATGCTGTCGTGTCGGCAGGTTACTTCACTGCATGTCAGTGAAGTCAGTCAAAAAAATCAGCGAGGGCAAACCTGCGAACGAATAGAACAGAAGGATGTTTCATTTATGACATCTACTTATCAGTGCTGTTTGGCCAAAATCTCATGCCTGATGTCTGCATGGTGCATGTCACAATTCCTCAATGATCCACATGCCCTCAAACGATGTCCGATAACCTGGCTGACCATGGTTGGCACTCGTGTCAGTGAGATCGTCCACATAGAATCACAGGAAAAGAGAAACTAGCTACAGGTGGACAATGAAAGGGAAACACCAACATAGTACATAAAGTGTGATTCAGCGGGAAAGACTGCGCAGGACTCTGGGAGGGAGGATTGTGAAGGCTTGATACTTACAGTATGTTTCTCGTAATTCATTTTTACACTTTTTTTCACCTCAAGGACTGCAGCATCAATAATAAAAAAAATAAAGAATTGAAAACAAGGACATGGCCTTGGCTCTAAAAGCATTCCCCTGACTGACAGTTTTTTTTTTGGGCTGATCTCAACTAATCTTCCCGCCACTGAAATGGGAAAAAAAAGTGTTTTGTCGTGTTTGAGGAAGTGTCCTCTTTTAACCCTGGAAATACGTTTTTGCGGTAGGTGTCTGTTTTCTGATTGCACTACCCCCATCCTTCAATCCCTTTTCAGATGACTATAAACATATAAATGACTATAAACATATAAACACGAATAGCTTGCCTGACCATATTGTTGGGGCAGAGACCTTGGGGGTTTTCAAGAGCAGGCTTGACTTAAAGCTAGATACCATTGATTCATTGAGTATCTGATGGGATATATTCACAATAGTACAAAGAAACTGGCGAGCGTATTTGGACTGAACGGCCTGTTCTCGCCATTCATGTTATGTTTTATCTGTGAGCTTCTCAAGGCTGCTCTGCTGTAGATGGTCTCAGGTGAGGTGCTGCTCGCTAGGCCTCAGGCCGGTGTGTGACGTTATCTCTCTCAGAGAGAAATATCTTTCTTATCCACTCACGTCAGTGCTGTGCTTTCTAATGTGCAGCACTTCCTGTGGTCAGGAGTCAGTGGAGATGCACGTCAGGCTTGTGCCACCCAGCAGTTTTTTAAAATAATTACATACTGAGTCAAAATAGAAACTTCACACTCATAAATTTGTAAATATTTTCTTGAAACTTTTAATAAAAGAGTTTTTTATTATCACTAGGGGTAAATGCGTTGTCAAAGACATCATGACACACATCAACTCCGACGTCCACAGGTACGTAGCACATGCGAGCGTACTTCAAGCTAAAACCATGTTTTCTCGTGTTCCTAGTCACGTGACCATATGAGAGATGTGCAACTGAGCTCACCGTAGCACGTTTCACGTTAGAGTGACATCTTGGAAAAACAAGTTTTTACAGTTAATTGATTTTCAATGCCATGGCTGTCAAACATTTAGCATGCACGTGCCATTGGCATGCTGAATACGGAAACGTCCGTCACTGACGATGCATGGGTTATGGGATGCAGTCGACGGACTATCCATGATCTTCGGACACGTCTCCAACAAACTGGCACCACAGCTGATCGACCTCGTTCTGGTAGCCCACATGTGACGTCAAAAGCTGAAGACCGACAAATTGTCTTACGTCATTTGCATAATCGATTTGTCACTGTAACATCGACTAGGAATGAATTGTTTAGAGGTCGTGTGACTGCCCAAACCGTACGTAATTGCCTGCGCACTGCTCTTATTCAAGTTGTAGCTAACCATTTTGACTCTTGAACATTTCCGTAGCATTTCCGGTGGAACTGGTTACATTATGGACATTATTTTTATGATACACCATCTTTAATGAGTACAGAATTAAATAAAATCATTATTTAAAACCTCATTTCTTGTATGTTCAACTTATCGACCTCCAAACTGAGTATATTTCATTTCATACCTCCGCCGAAGAGGGTATGAGAACTGTTGTATTGGTTTCTTTGTGTGTTGTTTAGTCAGCAGAATGGCAAATATGCAATTAAATTTTACCAGCAGTGGATCTTGGGCCGATCAGATTTCCAGAGTGATCCAGATTTTGATGTTGATTTAGGATTTTTTTTTTTCCATTATTGTTGTTTGAATGCATCTGCCTGTGTAACGATAAGCTGAGACTTATCACTCTTCCACAGCCGCGGGGCAACTAAACATGACCACATTACCCTAATTCATCCCAGAACAGACAGTCAGAGCACATGGCTGCATTAATTGGTGCTATCAGTGCAATAAGACCGTCAGGGTTCATCTGAGTTCCCGCTCATCAATTACACTAAAGTATTTTTGCCCTCATTCATTCGCCAGAGGGCGGAGTGATAAGACGGCACTAAATTTCTGCTGCTGTCAGAGTTACTGACTCCGTTACAGGTCAGCAGATGTAAACATGGCTATTCCTCGTTTTCCTGAATGCTACTGACCATCTGTCAGGGGCAAAAGATTAAATGAGAAAGAAAAGGCCTTCTTTAAGACAAAATTGATCACGAGATGGACTAACAAGTCACCATATGGCAAAGGTTATATGTCATCATTTCAACCTTTTGAGGTGTAAAATCACAAAGATGTTACGTGACAATATGCGATGAGACACGAATATGAAAAAAACAAAAAACTTTAAACCAAATATTTTAAGCAACAACCAGGACTGGTAGCTGAAGAGAATATTCAAGAATATTGGTATGTTTGACATATACATTTTTAGAAGCTTCAAAAAAAAAAAAAAACTGCACTTAAGATGACTGATATGGTTCCATTCTCACATGTCCACAAGAATCACAGAGACAGTGCTCTACCATGTGGGGTGCAATTTACTCAAGCCCTCACATTTTTAACGTTTACAGCTGAATGTGCCCTTCGGATCAGTGAAATACAGTGTAATGCACACGAGTCACTCCTGAGTGCGAACTCTAAATGGCCCAGATTAACCTGAGAGGCGATGATGGGGTATAAATTGTGATCTTTTGCTTCCAGATTTGCTGAGTCAACAAACATTTTAGCCCCTGACATTTCTCATGGATGTTCTTAAAACCATCACCATCGTTTTTCTTTTTAGAGCAGACATTCTGTTATCCAGCTTATGTGTGTGTTCAAAAGCTTATGAAATAAGATGGCTTTGAGGAACGGCCACCCACTGCTTCCACTGGGTGCTGGTTCAAATGTTTCTCACTGAGTAGTGTTAAGGTGCGAGAAAACATACAGTGTCACTTGGAGTGTTCTTACAGTAACTGAATACTCTAACACTGACGCAACAGTAAGTTCTGCTTTTGAAATCAGAGATGCTCTACAACGCTGCCTGGGAATGTTACATGAAAAAAATTCTAAAATTGCAGTGAAAGAAATATGAGTAATGAAAGAGGACAGACTGCCCAGGCAGAATATGTGGAGTGTGGAGACAGGGGAGTGTGGGGACAGGGGAGTGTGGGGTCAGTGGAGTGTGGACACAGGGGAGTGTTGGGGGACAGGGGAGTGTTGGGACAGGGGAGTGTGGGGACAGGAAAGTGTGGGGACAGGGGAGAGTGGAGACAGGGGAGTGTGGGGACATGGGATTGTGGAGACAGGGGAGTGTGGGGATATGGGAGTTTGGAGACAGGTGAGTGTTGGGACAGGGGAGTGTGGGGACAGGGGAGTGTGGGAAAAGGGTAGTGTGGAGACAGGGGAGTGTGGGGTCAGGGGAGTGCGGGGACAGGCGAGTGTGGAGACAGGGGATTGTAGACACAGGGGAGTGCAGAGAGAGGGGAGTGGGGGGACAGGGGAGTGTGAAAAAAAGGGAGTGTGGAGACAGGGGAGTGTGGGGTCTGGGGAGTGCGGAGACAGGGGAGTGTGGGGACAGGGGAGTGCGGAGACAGGGGAGTGTGGACACGGGGGAGTGTGAAAAAAGGGGAGTGTGGGGACAGGGGAGTGCGGGGACAGGGGAGTGTGGGGACAGGAAAGTGTGGGGACAGGGGAGTGCGGGGACAGGGGAGTGTGGGGACAGGGGAGTGTGGAGACAGGGGAGTGTGCGGCTCCTTATAAACACAGAAAGAATGAGGCCTGTTGTTTTCATTCCTTCACCTCAGCAGGGTCAGGTCTTCAGCCTCCGGCGTCGCTTTACCGCTAAACTGCAGCCAGGCCGGGTTACAGACGGAAACCGCAGTGACTCCAGCTGCTTCTGTGGAACAAGAGGCCGCGACCCTATAAAGATACACAGATCGAAATTAAACTGAGAGAGAGTGGGATAGATGGGAGACAGGAGGGTCTATCGAATTCCCTCGTTTCGCTTGCCTGCCTGTGAGCGAGTGCTTCTCTATTCTGGCTCATCGCGGCCAGGATGCAGTACGAAACAAGCAAAAACATTTGAGATATTTCACCAACCTAATATTTGTCTTCAATCTCAGGAAAATGTTCTTATTTGACCCAAATTAAAACTTATGCACGTGTCCGATTCTTATCTTTTAGAGTTTCACTCTCTCTCAAACACCCACACACATACATACACAGAAGTGGGAAATAATTAGCTTAAAATCAATATGCAGGATATACTTTTTCTGGGTTGTTAAGTCATGGCCTACATCCCAGAATGTGTGGTGCAATACTGCAGTTTGTAAAGCATTGTATTTGTGCTCAAATTCCCTTAGTATTGTTAGATTTGAAATTAATCTTGCTTTAATCTTATTATTAATACCTGCTTCACATTGCTCCACACTGCGGCTCTGACCACTGATCAACACTGCTGCTCTAACCACTGATCCACACCGCTGCACTAACCACTGATCCACACTGCTGCTCTGACCACTGATCAACACTGCTGCTCTAACCACTGATCCACACTGCTGCTCTGACCACTGATCAATACTGCTGTTCTGACCACTGCTCTACACTGCTGCTCTGACCACTGATCCACACTGCTGCTGTGACCACTGACCGACACTGCTGCACTAACCACTGATCCACACTGCTGCTCTAACCACTGATACACACTGCTGCTCTAACTACTGATCCACACTGCTGCTCTGATCACTGCTCCAAACTGCTGCTCTGACCTCTGATCCACACTGCTGTTCTGACCACTGATCCACACTGCTGCTCTGACCACTGATCCACACTGCTGCTCTGACCACTGATCCACACTGCTGCTCTGACCACTGATCCACACGGCTGCTCTAACCACTGATCCACATGGATGCTCTGTCCCACATTAGCAGGGTCTGTATGGAGGGGTAGAATAGCCACTGACAGTAGATGAATTGGCCTGTGCTCTGCTATAGTGGCTCTATCTTTAATGAGCTCCCAGGGAAATATTTATCACATTCTAATTTCCAGACCATACAACTTCATCTGCTTTATGCACTGTCAAGATGGATGGAGTCATTAAGCAAGGTAAAAAAAAATATAAAAAAGAAAATTATGATGATAATGAAGCGTTCATCTGTGTGGGTAGTATTACACCCAGGTGTGCAAAGTAAACACTCACCATTCTGTGGTCTGAACAGAGAGAGGTTTCAGATAAAACCAGTCCCCAGGCCAACTGGGGGGTCAATGTGTGCACAGTTCAAATGCTACTAATCATTCTCAGCGGAGTTTAAAGGCAACCCTACCCCAGCATACATTACTCACACCTGTACTCATATCTATAATCATATTACAAAACATTACATAATGATAAACACCTAGGTTACATAGCATATAACAATAAAACTTGAGACAGAAGTATTGCTTTTAGTTAAAAAAATACCTTTTTCAGCTTGAATTGTGTGGGGACCTTAGCATGGTACTTGATGCTTGCAAAGTGTTTAATATTTCAGTTCTGTCTTAGCAGGGGTCACATTTACTGTGCCGGTGAAGAGAAGGCACGGATGTGCTGGTATTCAGGAGAAAAAAAACGTGCTTCATGGAGCGTCTTTATGTTTTTCCAACCTGAAGTGCCTCTTTACACTGTAATGCCCGCAGCCAAGAATGCAGATCAGAAAATTCAAGTCCAAAAAAAAAAAAGCTTGCTCATATCCCCTCAAAGCAGCTTTTTCTTTTCTTACTTGATTGGAAATTTGTGTCAGACCATTTCGAAGGTGTCTTTCCTGGGTGCACCAAACAGCATGGCAGCAAAACTGCAGCGGGGCTGAAATGCCTGTAAAATTCTGCAATATTCAATTTATGTTTTATTTCAGAGTAATATTCTACGAGATCACCTCTCGATTTGCACTTGAGGTATGAATTTGACACAGGGACTGTAAGACATGTACAACTTTTACAGCGGGGAAAACAGCGGGGTGTCTTGAGATGGTAAAGATTCTAGTGCATCTCATTTGGCTGTGAAGTTCTCCCCACACTTACGGTGATTTACACACTTATGATTGCTTTACATTATTCAGACACCTCTCCCTCATTCATTCTGACTTTCACCACAGATCTTACAGTTGAAAGAGGCTGGTGATGGGAATTGTAGAACATGGGGATCTATGAGATCCTTTGAAGGCCTGGGGTGAAGCTCAGGTCTTCCTGGTTTTCTTAGCTATAACTCAGAGCCATATCTCAATATCTCACATTTATATTCACACGGGCCAAATACATCTAGGGCCTGTTGGCCTTATGCACAAGTCAACCACAAGTCACAAGCAGCCAATCTCTCCTTTTTATCAGACCACCTGGTCACAGGTCCTCTATGTTTGATTATTTTTCTGCACAATAAAAACCAATCAACCAATTTTTGTGTCTGAACAAAAACAGAAACAATTCCATGGAAATTAGGTGGGGGAGGGCCATGGACTCTTGTTCTCTCTGATCAGTCGTGATGTACAGCAGTAAGTTCATCTGCGCCAGTGCACCCTGGGCCATGTTGAGGGTCCTCGAGGGAGATTAATGTCTTTCACACAGAGTTGGAGTTGATGAGACACAACAAAGCACTACACTCTGCTGTGTTCGCTAGGACCTCTGTCCTGTAGGGTCATTGTGCTTTGATCCAGGGATGTTAGGCCTCATGATAACAGCTCACAGTAGGTCCCAGGCCTCATAATCTCTATAAATCAACGATGCAATTTTTATCAGCCCACCTTAAATCAGAACTCTGGGAATAGTGCTAAATTAACCCCACATCCCACCCCTTGCTCCCCAGGTCTCAGCCCTCTCAGGTGTAAGATCACTAATCACAGTGTTTATAATGTTCTGAACAAACATTTCACTGTGGAAGTGACCATCATTACTGGTGACTGAAAGCCATAGAGCTTTAAGACACTGGTGAAGCACTAAACAAAAAAAAAAAAGACAAGGCCAAAACCTAGCCTATAGCTGGACTGTTAATTCTATAGCAGTCGCAATGCTAATTTGCATTAGCAACTTAATGGTAACTCCCCTTTGGTGTTAGCATTGAGCTCACTCCATCATTAAGCTACTCAGTAAGCCAGTGAGTCACAGACATTCACGTCTGTCCAGCCAGAAACAAAAAAATTAATAAAAAACTGCCCTTAAAAGGGTCACAGACCTGGATCTGCGGGGGGCCTGGGTGTGCACTGGAACATTCCGGGCCCCTCTGATCTCAGGCAGGTCTGAAACCCAAAGCTTGCGCTGGGGAAATAAAATCATCCCATCATCCCTTTTTGAAGTGTTTGCTGTGCTCAACAACTGCTGCTTTCCTGCACTGAAGTACCTCTCATCGGCACACGTGTCCCACTGCAGCCCACACAACAGTCTCCATTTTTTTATTTCAGCAAAACAAAGAATAATTTCTGCTGGGCCCATTATGATTGTGTTTGATTTATTTTTACATCTCTTTTCGTCTTCCTTCTGCTCCAAACCCTGTCCTCTCTTATCTCTTTATCTCTGTGGAGATAAATGTCAGGTACTTTTGTAGTAATATAATAGATGGGGTGGCATGGTGTTGCACATGGTAGCCTTGAGTTTGAATGCAGCCTGGAGCCTCACTGCTAGTGCTAGTTTGCATGTTTTCTTTGTGCCCGCATGGGTTATCAGCAGGTACTCTGGTTATCTCAAACACTCCATAAACACGCTTACCTGACTGCCTACAGGTATGAGTCTGTATGAGTGTTCCTGCGATGGACTGCTGGCCAGTCCAGTGTGCGTTTCTTCCTCTCCTCCATTGCATGCTGGGATAGAACAGGGTGTGTTCTCAGTACTGACTCACTGAACGGGGCGTGGTCTGAGTACACACTCACTGAGAGCATCATAATGAGGGCTGCAACACTGAAAACTATACCGCCATCACTGTCGCGGCAGGTGAGTTCCCAAATAGACTCCAGTTATGTTCTTAGCTTTTAGTTTTATTTCTCATTTATGTTTTTTTTTTTTAAATCTCTTGAAAATACCACACTAAAAAACACCACAACTTAGCAGAAAAATTGCTTCTTTTTTTTTCTTTCGTATGATTAATTTTTGTGAACATATTACCCTGTTTTTAAGTCATATTCCACCCAGCACAGTGTTCTCTTACATAGATAGCATCCCTTAAGCTATAAACCATGTTTCTATTGTTTTTTTTATTCACTTTTCAATTTCATTCCAGCAAAATATTTCTCTTCTCACTCTGAATGTTTAATCTTCTATACATTTCTTTCTTTTTTCTTTGATCCCTCCCTCTCGAAGAAAGGAAATTTTCCAGTGAATCATCCTTTGAGAGTCAATGTTTTTTTTTGTTTTTGGTAGGGTCTTTAAAAAATAAAATCTTATTAACAGAATGTTTGATGACATGAAGAGGTACTGATTTCTCACAAAAATGTCTCTGTCGTCTCGAGAATATATTGCATTGTGTTTAGCCTGTCACTTAGATGCCAAGAGCTTTTGCTTACAGTGTCTGATACAGCGAGGTGTCACAGATGTTGTCTGCTGTGTTAATTATTCGCTCACTGAAACAATGAAAAATAGAAGCACATCCTTCAGCAAAATTCATCCATTAAAACCCTTTGAAGAGAAGGTTGTTTAGAGTACGTGTTTCCTTTATGTTCAGTTGATATCTGTATGTGTGATGTAATGCTTTGAGGGGTTAATGATGCTTTTAAAAAAGAAAAGATTAAAACACCATGGAAAGGAAGTTACAGCAGGACAAGTCCCTGCAGTGTGAGACCCAAGCTATACTCAGCCAAAATAAAAACTTCACACTCGTTTGGAGGTCGATAAGTTGACCATACAAAAAATGAGGTTTTAAATAATGATTTTATTTATTCTGTACTCATTCAAGATGGTGTATCATAAAAAAATAATGTTCATAATGTAATCAGTTCCACCGAAAATGCTACGGAAATGTCCAAGAGTCAAAATGGTAAGTTACAACTTGAATAAAAGCAGTGCACAGGCGATTACGTATGGTATGGGCAGTCCCACGACCTCTAAACAATTCATTCCTAGTGGACGTTGCAGTGCCAAATCAATTATGCAAATGACGTAAGACAATTTGTCGGTCTTCTGTTTTTGACATCACATGTGGGCTACCAGAACGAGGTCGATCAGCTGTGGTGCCAGTTTGTTGGAGACGTGTCCGAAGATCATGGATAGTCCATCGACTGCATCCCATGACCCTTGCAACATTAGTGACGGGCGTTTCCGTATTTAGCACTTGTTTTTCCGAGATGTCACTCTAACGTGTTAACGTGAGCTCAGTTGCACATCTCTCATATTTTCACGTGACTAGGAACACGAGAAAACATGGTTTTAGCTTAAAGTACGCTCGCACGTGCTACGTACCTGTGCACTTCGAAGTTGATGTGTGTCATGATGTCTTTGACAACGCATTTACCCCTAGTGATAATAAAAACTCTTTTATTAACCCTCCTATTATCCTTGGGGTCAATTTGACCCCATTCAATGTTTATCATTCAAAAAATAATAGTTGACTTTTTTTATTTGGCTTCATATTTCATGACTTTTCCTAATTTGATGGGGACAACTGATTAAGCATAAAATTATCATGATGATATTTTTTTCAATGTGCTGAACACATATTGCACGCATTGGTGTTCCTCTGGGATCAGTTTGACCCCAAGCTGTTTAAGCTGTATAAAACTTGTCTGTGTGTGTGTGACCTCACATCCCCACACATGCAGGTGCAGAGTTGATACATTTGAGACAGGGGGGTGGGGAAAACAACTTTTCCTACTAGAACTTTGATGCGTCTCGTGGTGTGGGCATGTGGGATACAACTTGATTTGTGAACCCCTGCCAAAATGAGGAAGCCAGTGTAGGCTTGCGAGCTGCTCACATCAAAGTGTTTTTAACTACACATGCCTCCCCAGTAAATTTATCATCTCTAGTACAATATTTTCAAATGATGGTTATATGAAGAGCTTGAATAATGACTTTATGTCTTCAACATGGCTGACTGTATGTCTGGGGGAACACTCTTAGCAGCATGTCTATCTTAAGTGCTAAAGTGATATGGGAGAGAGGGAAACAATATTTTCATGAGAACTTTCCCGCGCCATGGGCATGGAGGTGTGTGTGCCTGTGTGTATGTGTAACCTACTGTACTCACACCTGCCGAAGCAGAATTGATATTTCCTGCGCTGTGGCAGGCGGGTATTCTCGCAAGGACATTGGTAGCCCATGCAAAATAAGGGAGGAGCAAACATTGAAAAGCTTGCATGGCAGCCCTCTATCCAAATCATTCCTCATTGTGCTCTGTGTATACTGAAATCTGCACGCTCTTTCACTTGAAAATATCCTGTGGTTTACTATCCATGAGGTTTTGGAACAGCTCTTTGACAGTGAATGTGACATAGAGGAGAAAGTGTCTGAGACAGAGGATTGTGTTGAGGAGGACCCTGAGTTTGAGGTGTTCTCATCTGATGAGAATGAGAGTGTTGACCCTCCTGTTGTCTCTCAACCACCAGCAGACACGATCCCTTCCAAAAATGGGAAGATAATACAGACCCTTTCCCCACTTCAACAGCGGGGTAGACTAAGCGCTGCTAATATTATTTTTAAAAAAAAGAAAATATATATAAAAAGTAAATAAATATATTTATGAGGGGGGGGGGGGGGGTCACCAACATCAATCAAAAGTGGTTAGCACTACTACCTCACAGCAAGAGGGTCGTGGGTTCGAATCCGGCCTGGGGCCTTTCTGTGTGGAGTTTGCATGTTCTCCCCGTGTTTGCGTGGGTTTCCTCCGGGTACTACAGTTTCCCCCACCCACGAAACCATGCATTATAGGATGTATGGCTGTGTGCCAATGTTTGGTGGTGGTTGGAGGGGCCGTAGGCGCATACTGGCAGCCACGCTTCCGTCAGTCTGCCCCAGGGCAGCTGTGGCTACAAAAACGTAGTTTACCACCATCAGAGCGTGAATGTGTGAGTGAATGAATAATGTATCCATTGTGAAGCATCTTTGAGTACCTAGAAAAGCGCTATATAAGATTGATGCATTATTATTATTATTATTATTATAGATAAGATACATTAACTCTAAAACTGAAAGTTTGACCTGATGGTGGCGCTACAGGTAAGGTCATATCACCACCAAAACCAATAGGCTTCATCCTCTTGTGGTCAATAATGTTGTCAGTTAATTTGAGAAGATTTGTATGGAAACTATTTAAGATGCATAAATTCTAATTTGAAGGTTTGGCCTGATGGTAGCGCTAGAGGGCAGCTCAACTCACTGACAAATTTCATTATCAAGGGGATATTTATGTATTCAACAAATAAACAAAATACCTGACTCAAAAACTTGGTCGACAATTTTATGTAAATCATTCTCTGGAGGCAAATATCCCCGGGGTCAAATTGACCCCAAGGGTAAAATGTGTCAGTAATATATGAAGATAATAGGAGGGTTAAAAGTTTCAAGAAAATATTTACAAATTTATGACTGTGAAGTTTCTTTTTTGACTCAGTGTAGTAAAAACTCATCTTTGGATATAATTCTGTGCGTAGAGGGTCTATTTGATTGACGTCAAATGTGGATGCGTATGTTGAACTTTAATGAATATGAACACGAACAAAAGGATGGTGAATGAAACGGAACTTTTAACTGGCTGCAGATGACATCCTATGAAAAGTAAGTCATAATGTCATGGTTTGTGAGGTGTGCGTGTTGTTTGGACTTTTCTTTGCGGCTCACGTCCCAGGTCGATATCGAATTCCTGGGCCATTGAATTCTTTACCCAGCTGGTTGAGTGAGCTGGGGTGGCGCTTTCCCAGAATCTATACAAGTAGGAAGTTCGGCACGCCTCCTTCGCAAGAGTGTCTGTGTTTAGCTTTGCGCTATAGCCAAAGATATCTGTAGTCAGGTTTTATATTATACTATTTATCTTCTAATTTTTGGAGTTTCTTCTCCCTTTTTCTATCTCGCTTTGCTTCCGTGGTTCGGACTATTATACGTCCTTTGGAAGCGCGAGTACTTGCGCTTAGTCTATATTATTCTCGGTGTTTGTACTGTGTTCGTGCTGCCCTCTTCCCCCTTTCGTTGCGCTTTGCCTCCGTATACTACCGGCCATCACACATTATCCTGGAACTTGGGGGGGACAAAATTGTCCGTCTGAAAATATTCAAGTTTTAAAGATGTTTTCGTGTCACTAGAAAATTGAGAAAGAAGAGGGTTTTGATTTGAGCTTGTCTTTCTAGGCAGATTTTCTGGGCAGTTCTACAACTCATAAATTCAAGCATCCATATAAAACCATACAGCACATGAGAGCAGCATGGGTACTGGGCACTGGGACACAAGGACCACGTGGTGAAGGGACTCACACGCACAGGCTAAGTAAAACTGTTAAAAAAATATTTAATTTAAAGATAAAACAAACAGGAGAGGAGCAGCGGTAAAAGCATCAACATCAGGGCTCCAGAACCAGAATGCAGCTGCACTGCCAAACTGCCAAGTGCAGCTCGTTGAAATGGAGGTGGAGAAAGCAGGAGAGGGAAGGGACTACAGGGTAGAACCATCACACTGCTCTGCATATCTCAACCACTTCCTGCTGCCTTATTCCGGTTTATACCTCAGACGCTGAGTAAAACAACTGAAGACTGAATTCTGAACCTTTCTATTAACACGAGTTTTTGTTGGGTTTTTTATGAGACACATTTTGATTACTTTTAAAAGGAAGCTGAGAAAAGACAGCACTTTAGATTATTTATCATATCCACATATTTTGGTGGAATTCCATAAAACTTGGCGCCAAGGCAATATTAAAGTCAAGTTATCGACTGATGGTGCGCGATGTGATATGTTGCGTTGGCGGACAGAATCTTTCAAACGAAGTGCATTGCACCAGCAGAGTAAATAATTTTGCAATCCTGCATTAATTTCAGGCACCTGTGATGGATTTATTGTATAACATTGGAGTCAGACGACCATAATACATTTGCAGCTGAGCCGAGCGACCAAGTGGAAATTCACTGGACCTGGTGCATTGCTTGCAAGAAATCATACACATTTCATGTGTTTTTGAGATTATTTCTGATTCTGAGATTTTTTAAAATATATTCTAGCTGCCAACACACCATCGACTTTTCAGCCCTACATTAAGTAATTTCACAAACTAATGTTTTGTTTACCGTGCCTAATGTCGAATGCAATTTGTAGGTCATGTTAGACTTACTGACATTTAAAAAAGGAGGAAGTAAAAGTTTGTAGGACTATTTGGCACCGGTGGTTATCCAAGGGCAGTCAGCCATGTCCGTTGAAAAGTTAGAAGAGAACGTTCCTTCAGAAAACCATCCACCGTGGAACAAATGCAATTAATGCGAAAATAAGATGTGTTGTTGCAGTGCGTGGGTGGTAGCCAATGAATGACATTTAAGGAGACTTACCAAACTACTTCCACGAGAAGAATCCAGTAGGCGCATTAATCAATACAGAACTTGTTTGTAAGAAAATAAAAAAAGACCAACTGGTACACGAAAACCCCATTAGCAGACTTCAGCTGTATCCTTGTGTTTTTGTCATATTTCATCAAGCCATTCCCTCCTTTCCCTTCCATTTTTTAAAAAATATTCTGCGGAACTATTCGAGCATGGTAGCTATTTCCTTTAGTGTCATTAGTAGTAGACGGTTTGCTTTTCAGGTGCTAATGGACCAGCACTAAAAAGCCAGCCGTCATCCCTGCTGTCGCCTCCACTTTCTTGTCCTCCGATTCCCTCTCTCATTTTGGTTCTTCTTATTCGTCTGTGACGCCAGTGCTGCACTAATAAATGGAATGAGAGGAGGGAGAAAGGATGAAAGTATATTGCTTTTACATTAAAGTTTGACCACTTAAAGGAACAGAGCCCACACCCTCCTTAGTTTGACATAGACCACTAAGGGCACCATTTTTGAGAAAAATGCAAACCCATCTCCACCTAAAATCTGACACCCTCGAGGTGGCCAATGGCCTCAAGATTTTTTAAGGGTAAAACAGTTGATTATGAATAAAAGACTCATAGAATTGAGGCAATGCTTGAGCAATCAGGCTCTCTATTACTTTAACTGATGAATGAGAAACAGGCGCTTAGCTGTACATGAGAGTCATGTTCAGAGAAGTGAAATATGCATGACCAAGCAGGCCGTAAAGCTCAAGACCATGAGGGTGGCTGAGCCCTAACCAATGTCTGAATCACAACACTTCCCTGCTATGGAGTATTTCAGTTTTCTAAGCTATATATTATAATTGAGTAACCAAAATTTTCCTTAAATGTGTAGTATGTGGATGTACTAAATGTACGTCCTAGATGTAGCTTCACCAGGAAAATGTGTGAATGTGTGAAAGCCTGCAAAAACACTAGAAAAGTTTGTTCTTTGAGTCAAGATTCAGTTGTTAATTGTCATTTCAATGAAGTTGGAAGGCATTTGCTTAATACAGACGGCTCATTAAAATGCTAAAATTGCATTGAACACCTGGGGTCAATTACAAAGCGATTTTGAGTTTTCCTTCGTGCTTGTTGCTGCAATTATTAACAAATAGATTGTTACCATTTTATGAACAGCTAACCACATGGTTTTCTGCTTTTGTTCTGCGACTACAGAAATGGTGAAGCACAGAATAGATATGTCGGGGAAGTGAAGTTTAATTGAATTATACACAAGCTCTGAATCCATCAGTTATAAGAATTTGATGCCCACACTGGAAGTCCAGCACTCTGAGTGCTGAACACAAGAGCTTCAAAGGCTAAAACCTTCACTTATTCAACATGTAAACCCAATTTAATCTATTAATTACCATCAAAGGTACTAATTAACAATTAGATCGCTAAATTCATTTATAGGCAGAGCAACCTGTTGGATCAAGTTTTATCAAAAGCACAACTCGATTCAAAGGTAGGAAAGGTTGCAACTGAATATACAACATCTCTACAAATGAGGGTCTACTACCTTACACAAGAATTAAATGGACTATGTCAGCAGGTGCACATGCGTAGTAGAGTCCAGACAATAAAGACTTCGTACATGCAGTGCGATATCCAGGGAGCAGAAATACAAACCCCAAGCTCATTAGTGCGTGTGTAAAGTGCACCTTCGTCGCTGTTTCAAATACAGAAGATGGCCTGCAAATGCGAAGTTGCTTGAGTAACCGCATTTATCTTTGCTGAAACCCACAGAGAAGAAATTATTCTATCCATCCTTATTTCTTTGGGCGAAAACACATTGAAACTCTGAGGTAAGGTAAACCGGTGAATTCGTGGTGGAGTTTCAATCTTTTTGCATCATGTGCATCCTTGAGAAGTTTGGGGAATTTTTTTATCAAGCAACTGTCTTGAATGTTCGCAGAACCTGTTTGTAGCAACATTTTGTCTTACATGCTGCTGTCATAGATCCGATCAACGTAAGCTAACTTAAAAGCAATAATAACGCTACAAAAACCCAAACTATAATAAACAGAAGCTATGAACAGGCTCTACAGTCAATGAAGATAGTTTTTTTTTCTGGCAGAAATTTCATCAAACTTCTCAAGGATGAATGCGATATAAACAGGAAATGCTTACACCAAATCTCCGATGGACTTGAAATAGTTGTACCAATGTCTTCAAGATGCTCTGCTTCGTCGCACGCATCCGCCCCGGCAGACATCATCCTTTAAAGCTGACATAGACATGAAGAATTATAAAGAATTAAACAGACATTTAACAATTAAATAATTGTTTAAAGAATTAAATTATTCATTATTATGATTATTATTATTAATTAAAGAATTAAAAATAAAGAAGTTGGGGGGGTGGGGCACCAAACCAAAGCTAGTACCTCCTGACATTGTTAGGCCCAAATTAGGCCAAAATTTAAGCTTCAGAAACGAAAGACAGTGAGATCTTTTGATGAAAAAGGCTTGCTTCCGTTCATTTGAATATCTTATTTCTCCTCCTGAGAGGCTAATGCTGTCACACTTTGAGAGACGGGTCCTGTATGAAGCGTCTGTCCCCGGTCCCTCTGGTATCACTGCAGAAATGGGGCTCTGGAGAGGGAGAGTTTCTAGTCTCTTCTCTGGGAGATGTGGGAGATGCTGAAGGGCTGTAGACTCCACTGAAGTGTACAGTCTCTGTGGGGATCGGCTGTGATCTTAAAATCCATACGGGGGGGTTTGTCCCCTCCTGTCCTGAGTCTGTGTGAAGGACACTTGAAAGATGTTCCCAGCTGAGTTCCTGTATGTGTTGAGGTGGAGAGATGATGTAAATGTGTGTACTCCTACTTTCCCACTGCCAGTGGCTATAGCAGTCTCACTGTACTTATTGCTGCAGAGGTAGTTTTGTGATTGCTCACGGTGACACATGATGTAAAGGCTATTGGGTGGTGCCATACATAACATGTGCCTCAACTCTGAAAATACTCAACCTGTCATGTCATTGATGTAGATATCTGACTGATATCAGATATATTTTGCCTGTACATTAATTGAAATTGTATAAAGTTGCAGTTTTTTTCTGGATTGTCAAAAGAGAATATTTATTGAAAGTATACAGGCATACAAGCTTACATTGGGTTTGGCAACATGTCTCTGTTCTGAGAGATCCCTGCCAGTCCAAGCATGGAATCAAGGGCAGGGAGCTGCAATTACCCCCCTTCATATGAAGGCTAGCCTTCATAACCGAGCACTTCCAGCGTAGCAGCATAGGCGAGCATAACATCAAAGACCAAGAGCCACATCAACTCCTACATAAACCAGTACACATTGTTAAAGAAATTGCAGCAATGACGAAAACCACAAACCTTGTAGCAGGTGGCTCTGCTTCCTGTACGAGCAGTTGTTAAGCGATCACGCTTAGGAGCCACTTCTCAGCATGACGGGCTTAAGTAAGCTGGCAGATTGTCTCAGAAATGGTTCAGATTCTCCATTAAAAATGACTATGAGTTTCAATAATAGCAGGCTGAATTACAACGATGATCTTGCATGGTTCTGCAGTACTTGCCATATAACTGATCAGTTAAAGCAGTTGATTACTCGTCTGACTGGCCTGCCTTTCCTGGTTTCATGGGTCTGAATCATTTGCCGATATTTAAAACTGAAACGAACAAATCGATCAAGAATAAAGATCAGTGTCCGAAAGTAGTTTCACAGATTCCCTGCTGAACAAAAACCTTACACGGTTTTTTGTACCATCCGCCAAATTATTGTCAAATTTTATTTTTTTGCAATTTTGAAATTCCACACAGATCTTCACCTCTGATCCTTTTGGAACAAGGATTTTAATTGGACATGTAATTTTATCAAATAAATTTGATACATTTTTAATTTTTCAGATTAAGTTGCCCTCGGTAGGTGGGGTGGCATGGAATGATGTGCTGTACTGCAGTGATCGGAGCCTTCAGGAGACTCATTTTAATTTGATGTCAAATGATTCACAAATGACTAATAAGCAGCCACATTTCCACTATTGTACAGCCACTCAGAGGAGGCAGAACTCTTTACTCAAAGAGCACTCAGTATGTAACCGCTTGGAGTTCTTTACTTCATATAACACTTCTCTGTTCACATTGCATTAATTTCAAATGAAGAGTACACGGACGACTGTGCATCATGCACATGGTATGATGTTTGAAAAATGTTGTTTTGAAAAGCTGATGGTTTATCATAGACAAACTTGGTGGAATGTTGAACAGATTATGAAGCCATCAGAGGGTTTAGAGAGGCCCTTTCAAGTGTTATCGCCTCAAGCAGGTGGCGTTCAAAGCCAAACGATTTGTGAAGGAAACGCCACTTTGAAATGGGGATTTATTTCTCTCAATAGCTATGGCTTCAGAGACATGCTCTCATAAACTGAAGAAAATGAGGGATAGACACTTCACGTAGAGGGGAGTGTCTGGCAGATGTTTTTAGAGAGTGGTGTGTCAGTTTCTGAATTCTGATCCAGGCTCTAATCCAGGTGTGAAGCTGCGTGCGTGTGATTGGCTGAATAAGCCCAGGGTAATCGGAGGATGCAGAAATCTGCTTGAACACACCGGAAAATGGGGCTCCTCTGGAGTAAAACATGGGGCATTAAACACGCTGGAGTTTAATTACAAATCGTTGTTGACTGCCAATGTTTACAGCAAACAGTGCTTTTGTGATTTATGTTATACTTTGTTCGGCCACCATTTCATTTCCATTTGTTCGGCCACCCTGGAGAAAGGAGGGGTTAAGGACCTTGCTGAGGGGCCCTGCACCTATTTGTTTATTTATTTGAAGACCACAATGGAAAAAATGATCAGTCGGATTTTCACATTATGGAAAAATGATGAATTAAAAATTCAAAACTATCTTAGAAACAAAGAACTGAAAAAATATGACAAAATATAAAATATTTAAAATATTCAAAGTGCAGGATGTGGTTCTAAAGTCTGGCAGCTCACGTTATGAAAGATACATATTCATGGTATAAGGCAGTGCACAGCGTAATTGGCCAAAAAGCAAGGGCGTATTCAACCACAACCAATATCAAAAGTCATCAGTACTTTTCTTTTTCGGCTTACTTTGATGTTTGGGTACACAGAGAAAGATTTGGGTGAGTAACAACATCAAACATCCAGTCAAAACAAATTTAGAGTTTAATTTCTCATGGTGCTGTACGTGGTAATCCATGTTACTGATGACACACCGGGTTGCTATTACACGTGCAGCATATGCATTTGCGATATTCGTGTTCAATAATAATATCCTTAAACCCTGTCTCCGTAATAAAACCTCCCACAATATATTGGCGCCTCCTTTAAAAATTGTTCCCCATTTAAAACCACCTAGGTGCATACTGCAACGCGCTGTAGTGGAATTTTGACAAGTGTACTCGGGAACGGTTAGATACTACTAATCCATAGAACTATGGGAAAGAATGCCAAAACATACTACACGCATTTCTTAGTGTGGGGAAATGCCAAGTCCCTCTTTCGCATGCTTTTTAATTAATTCTGGCTTCAGAATTGGCTTTATGATTGGAGTTAATCCGCAAGCGTAATGAGACTATCAGACATGAGGTCTTTAGAAATATGAGACATTTTTATTGAAATGAGATGCTGGAGACGACGTGCATTGTGAGTCTTGGACTCTGACTGGCACTAAAAATGCCTCTCACTCTGCTCTAATGATGTGTGCAAAACTCAAGCAGAGGAAATGGCTCCCGATAAAAAAATAACTTTTTATACAACACGAGATTGCATTTATTACACTTTTATAGATCATTTTTTGCAGGTATTTTGCTGTAATCTTTGTCAACAGGACGGTAACCCATCTGTGCAGATTTAATCCTTCAAGTCGATTCCCCTTATGGTGTATATTACTCACAACCCTTTCACTCCTTGCGCCAACGGGGAACAATTTGCCGCATCACTCTTTTGCTCATTATAAGGAGCCGTGACATTAATTGATAACAAATATGTGACATGGCTCATTGTTCTCCATGGTTCAACAGACCCCAGTCTGCCCAGCCACTGGGTCTCCGCAATCTCTGGTCAGTTTAAACTGAAAGAAATAATGATTTACAATCCCGATGTCGTTTGAAAGCGACAGTCACATAACACAGTCTCCTGGGCCACTGGATACCCGGATTAGCCACACTGCTGAGTGTGACAGTAGATGGCTGTGCTGAGTCTCCTTATCCTCAGAGGTAGGCAGCAGAAATGCATATTCAGCAGATGTGTCAACTCCTCTCACGCCTGCCACATTAATCAATGACTCCTACGCCCTGGGATGGCGGACGGAGTGATATAATACAGCTGTGAAATTATGTGCCCAAAGTGTTGTTAACCTGACAGAGCCCACCGGATCACCTGGGCACCTGGCAAGAAAAAAAAAGAAAGAAAGATTGTTCATAGATTGACGAGGGATGAGTTGCCAATATTCAGACTGAACGGAATCAAATATATTGGCCAAATTGTGCTTCTGACTTTTCATGTGACCTGGATGTTGACTTTTCAGTTCTAAAAATTTAGCCTACCATCAATATTTTTCTCTTTTATTAGAATAAATAATTCCATCCAACTGACTCCGAAACTCCAAAATGAGGCCATGAGGGCAGGTGTTGTTCCCTTGAAATGCATAAATTGTACACACACACACACACACACACACGCACAAACTTTCAAAACCATTCCCAGGCCATTACCAACACCTGATGACTGGAAGACAGTTGGAGTACTGATAATACTCCATCTCAGAAGTATATCCGGTCTCTTTTCCTCTTCTGCCTGTGTGTTTGAGTGTTTGTAGCTGCCTTAGGATTTATGGTCTGAGTGTCCAAAGCTATTATACGGTCTACTATTAAACTTGTTAATGTTATGTTACTTGTTTATATTATGTTTACAGAACTAGGCTAATAAGTTATGGGCTCCATTCCTAGCTATAATGTTGCTTTTACCTCTTGTGTAAAGAGCTTAATTGCCTCGGTAAATATTTGGCTGTATGTATGGATTGCAAAGAAGATGGAATGTAATTTCACCATCCATTTTTCAACCTGGTCGAGGTCACGTAAAGGTTGGAGTCTATACTGGCATACATTGTGCGAGAAAAACACCAATTGGGGTGTGTTTCCCTTAAGCAATTTAAGGCTAAATCCTACATTTTTTCAAAAAGCACTGTAGGAGAAGCCACAGAATAAGATATCCTCCCTTGTCATGTATTTCATGGATACAGCAGTGAAATGGGTTTGGGCCAAAGTGCTCAGACAAGTTGCCTAATAAAGTGCTTACAGCTGTGTTGAATCATGAGGGAGAAAAGGCCAGATATGAAATGGCGGAAAAGCTGAGTTTTATTAACGAGAGACAACTGGCTCTCATTGTAACACTTATTGCTGGTTGCTACTTACATATTTTGCCGTTTTATTTTTCATTTTCCTTGATTCGGTGGACTGAAAACATCTGGCTCAACAGCTGGGCTCTCTGGGACTGACTTTTACTTACGGCTACTTTTTGAGAAAGTTGAGAAAGGTGCGCAAGGGATTGTATAACTAACCAGAGTTATGGAGAAGTTTTGCACCTCTGTATTGTAGAGTACCCTATGATGTTACCAGGCGCACAGCCAATTAGAAACCAAGCCATTTTGAAATATGTTTCTTTGTGACGTGCTGAAGTGACTGCCCAGAGGCAAGAAGGATTGATCAACTTCAGCTGACCAGTTAGTCAGTTGCTTCATAATTCTGGGCAGTCCCTCCCCCTTATGAGGTCATAAAATACAGATTTTGAAATATTTTTCCAATGACTAA
Organism: Gymnothorax reevesii; assembly: GCA_029721435.1. Classification (NCBI taxonomy): domain Eukaryota; kingdom Metazoa; phylum Chordata; class Actinopteri; order Anguilliformes; family Muraenidae; genus Gymnothorax; species Gymnothorax reevesii. Next base: position 175,311,903 of record CM056573.1, read on the forward strand.
ATACAGTAGCTGTGCAACAGATGGCATGATAGGGGACCTTTAAGTAAGATTTTTAAATTTAAATTCATGTTTTGGGACAATGTTACTCTACTCTGGCCCTGCTGGGCCAGTGCGCATGATGGTTTGGTTCCAACATATTTTCATTAGTTTGTGTTTTCCTGCAGCTCTATAAAATATGCTGCTTCATTCCTGTAAAGCATAATATAATCTTCGGTATATATTTGCAGTCTGCAGCTGCAAGGCTTGTGCCTCAGTTATGATGATTGAGCCCATTAAAAACAGATGGTTGAGCTAATTGATAATTAAAAGCAGGAGTTGGCAAAGAACCTTGAGATTCTTGGGCTGGCCTATTGCATGAGTTCGTCCTGTGAGTCTCTTGTCAGATGAATGTACAGTGCTGTGAAAAAGTATTTGCCCCCTTCCTGATTTCTTTTTTTTTTTTTTTTGCATATTTGTCACACGTAAATCTTTCAGATCATCAAACAAATTTTACACAAACAAGGATAACCCAGGCAGGTTTGGATAGCTTTTTTTCCCTGCATTTTCTATTCACTCAGGTTATCTTTGTCTAATATAAAAATTTCTTCGATGATCTGAAACATTAAAGTGTGACAAATATGCAAAAAAAAAAAAAAAGAAATCAGGAAGGGGGCAAATACTTATTCACAGCATGATATGCACCGTCCGTCTTCTCAATCATCAATTTAAGAGCTGAGATTTGTGTTCACAAGAGTTAACTGTTTGGCCTCTTGATAACAGTCCTCAAGTGGCTGGTTTTAAATGTTTAAAGCACTATTGCCGAAACCAAAAGACATTTCACATTATATACTCAGCAACAAAAGTTTCTGTGACACCAATATTGTTAATTATTTTTCATAACGCAATTATGAAATAGTCATACATGGTGATATCAGACTGAAACAGTACACCTAAACACAACATTGAAATGGAAATCATGAAAATGCGAGAAAATGACTTTGCACGTGAAAATGTGCGTAAATCATGCTTGTGGATGGCAATAAAAGAGGAGAATTTTTGGAATGTTCACATTGTGCCTGATGAACGACGGAAGCATCACTTATCGAAAACAGCCATTTCGGATCAGGAACTCTACCCTCTAAATGCCAAGACTGTCTGAAAATGATCGATGGAGGGCCATTGGGATGATTGAATCCGGAACCTCGCAGAGGGAAGTTGCTCATCGCCTGAATGTCCACCGAAACACCATTTGGAACTTATGGCAACGTCATCAGCAGACAAGACATGTCAGAGACCGTCCTCGCAGCGGCCGTTCACGAGTAACCACTCCCAGACAGGACAACTGGATTCGAACAACCCATCTCCGAAATCGATTCCAACCTGCAACCATAACTGCAAGAACGATACCTGGTTTGAGGCGACTGTCTGCACAGACAATCCGTCGCCGTCTCCGTCATTTTGGCATTGTCCCACGTCGGCCAGCAAGACATCCAATACTCACAGTACAACACCGACGACTGCGTCTACAGTGGGCACAACAACATCGACGGTCGATCCAACGTCAGTGGGATCTTGTACTCTTCACTGATGAATCAAGATTCATGTGTAGAACCTGAAAGTTTGATTTGGCTGGATTTTACTCAAAATACGTGTCAATTCATATTGTTGGAACACAGGCACATTCCATGGGTAAAATTTGGTTGATTTAACAGCAAGCTTATACGACCTGGATGCTCTGTTGCCTGCCTCGAATCTCCTTTGTTCTGCCCAGCAGGGGGTTTGGAGCCATTTGCTCTGGCCCTCTGAAACTCACAGACCTCTTCTCAATTAAAGTCAGGATCAGTTACTTTTAAGCTGCTTAAAACGATCTTAACCTCTATCAAATTCATAATATATTTCTGTTCAATATCCTAGGAAGGAACCTGTTATATATTGATAACGCAATTGGGCTATAATATTCCATCTTAAGGCTTTTCCATGACAACTGCATCATTTTAATACATATTCATATCATGTTTGGTCTCTTTATTCTCGGGGGAGTCCAAGGAGTTGAATGGAACATGTTTCATTTCCCTTGGAATTATGGTTCGTTTGTAAGATTCATTCAAGCAACTACCCTAGTCTCCCTGTGCAAATTATCTTATCACCTAGGCCAGTAAAACTCCGATTCGGCCAACCTTCCCTCTACCTTTTCGGAGGCGTGGTTTGGAGTCTTTAAAGGTACGAGATCCTGAGGGGGCGTGCGCTTCTTTCTTGCTTCTTTTTCTGTCTCTTCTTGGGGTAAGTCACCTGTTGCCTTGCTCTGCGGAGCGGGGGAATATTTGAGTTCTCCCCGACCACGTGGAGCGACCTTTAGCTCCACGTGGTCATTCATCTTTTCCAGGTATGAAAATACTCTAAATCCTTCTAAATTATATGTAACGGTAATTGGCTTATCATTGATTTGTTTGATTCAAGTTGTGCCTACCTGGTAAATTAAATTATTGTTATTCCTTTTCCAGCCTGCGTGTTCTCATTGTAAATTCTTTCTGGCCTTGTTGCGATTGGGACTTAAGGGGAGACTCCTACCAAGACATGTGTAGGTAGCGATACTTCTAAGTTAGATTGAGATTGGGTTCTACCTATTAAGGGGATATGAAATTACCGGCTCTTAAGATTTAGCTATTGGTTAATCTTTCTAAGGGGCCCTTTGATATACATAAACCTAGGTTCGTGGTACGTTCATACTCAGAGCTATTTGCCTGATGTTGCTACCGTGCCAGTCTCCTCTATCCAATGGATTTATCGTCGAATTAGACCAGGCAGAGACGCCTATTTTAACCCTAGGGGGTGTTCTGCTTAGTAACAATGGTTTTCGCAGACAGAGTTTGGGTGCGGAACTGTTTCGAGATTCACGCAGGTGTTCCCTAAATTATCAATTCTAATTCTAATTTGGAGCCAGATTTCTAACGAGATTATTGCTAAATTTTGTATTCTAACTGTTATATGGAGTCAGATAAATCGTAACCATTGCGCTTTAATGCCCCGTCCACGGACGGTGAAAAATATCCATTATATTGTGATTCACACCAGCCAGAAGAATGCTCTAATTAAAGTTAGACTAAAAGAACACGTGAGGCCTTCACCCCGGCAATATCCGCCTTTTGGTTATTGCTTCTTTTGGGGTTTTACAGCTGGTGACCCCGCGTAAATAGTCTAATAATTATTTAAACTGTAATTTGTCGTTTTGAAAACCTTTGCATCTTGCGGCGTAATGGCTTGCGTATCATACTGGCGAAGCCTATGGTCGTGAGTGCATGGTTCTGTTTTCAAACGCGTTCTGAGGTGTTCTGCCTTCCGCTGGCTGGTGTGTGAATCTACATCCGAAGTGATCCTGGTTTGTGCGATCCGGACGGCTCTACCAGTCATCCGAATTCGGTAAGTAATGCAGTGTTTTTTGCTTCGTTAAAATTCACCGCATAAAAGACCGATGCTAACCCAGATAGCATGGCAACATAGAAACAATGTTGATTTTCCATCTGAATCATCAGAATGGTTGACATTGAAATATCTATGCTAAATCAATGTTGAATCACTGTTACAATAGTGATGGAAAGCCGACGTTGATACAGCGACATTGAAACAATATTGATTTAAAGTTATGATTATAAATGATTGAGCATCGATTCCTGGTTGAAAGGGTGATAATACTAATGTTGAAAAGTCATTGAAAGCACATTGATCTATGGTTAGGTTGAAATATCAACATTGTTTCAATGTTCTTTTTAATTAAATAACATTGAAATACCATTGATTTTTAATTAGAAAATAAACATTGATTCAATGTTAATTGAGGGTGCACGTCTAACGTTGTTTCAATGTCTTAAGGTTGACAAAACAATGTTGATTTAACATTGTTTCAGTGACTCTGCTATCAGGGAAGGGATCGAGATATCCCCCATTGGCCTGGGACCGTAGAAACCAGACACGTTTTAATTTTATCTTTCCGGGATCAGAGAATGAGGTGAAATAGAGGAAATGTTTGTATAAACTACGTTGTTTTCCGTTATCTCTTGACTACTGTGTCTTCAGAATCATTTGGGCCATTTGGTATTTTCGTGCTCTAAGTAGAAGGTTTAATGGCAAGTTGGAAGTGATTGGATTTCTGTGTGCAGTCGGAGGGGATCGACTACTCTTGGCTTGTACCAGGAAATTGTGTATATTGGCTTTGAAGGTTTACGTAGGTGTACTGAAAGCAATCGGCAGTTGTATATATTTGAGGGATTTGGTGCAAGGTCCTGCGGGAATTGTTCAGGTAATCTTGACCCAATATTGGAAGTTATTGTTTGAATGAATCTTGTTTGTAGGGGAAGCGAAGTGAGCTTCGAAATATCATTGATTTTTCCGTATTTTTCTCGTAATAATCGCGTGGTAGTGGCAGGTGTGTTTGTTAGTGCTTTAACTCGCCTCATTGGTTCGGCTGAGTTGGCGAATGTTTTCCATTCTCTTGTCTTGCTAAACTTTGTGCAAAGTTAATACGGTTTCACTGCCCCGTGGGTGCGCTCCTTTGACTAGCGCCTTGAGAGCTGCAAACGGCATTCCGAAAATTGTAATTACGATTCAAAGTCTAAATTAGGTTGCAGCCTGCACCATATGGGCTTTTGAAGTTAAGTAAATTCGATAAGTTTTCATGCCGACAGTCTTTCGGGACACGGACAGTGAATAGATTTAATTCTTGAATAGGTTTGTTATGCGGCTTTCCGCAAGCAAGATATTCAGCAGCTTCCGTGTGAGCTAAAGCTTGTTGTGCTTTGACACGTCGATTTTCAGGTCGCCGAGTGTTTGTGCTTATGCGACTGGGCTAGGCGGTTTGGGCATTTGTGTTAGGCACAGCGACGCAGGGGCTTATCATTGGAGATGTTGAATATTTTTGCAATTTACGCCAAATTGAGCATTTGAAATGGCAGCTTTGAAATTCGCTTTAAATTTTAGCTTCTCTGTAGTATACATTGAAGCTACCATATTGCCTTTGCACAAAGGGTTATCAAGTTGAACGGCCCGCCATTTTGGCTCGAATTCCTGGGGAATATGACGTGGTTTCATCTGGGAGTCGCCATTGGTCGAGTTTGCATGTGGGCTGGTTCTTCCTCAGAGGGGGAAGTCCTAGCCGGCCCACGGGGTCACGTGACTATTCGCCGGTGAGCTGGTTGGCTGGTACAGCCCCCATGCCAATCCGTGTAATAGGGTGACGTGACCCGTAGCCTGTTAGCTGGTTGGTTGACACAGTCCTCACTCTGAATACGAGCAAAATGGCGCCCTTCAAATCGGCCAATGACTGCCGCGGTTTAATGTTGACTTCCGACCTTCCTTCCGAAAGGAGGGCGGAACCAGTGTTATGTTGCATGGGGTACAATCAAGTGCCTGCCTGTGACCGCCATCTTGAGAGTGGCTTTTCCACTAACAAGCTTACTTGCCTTCTAACCTTATGTTTGAAGTAACCGGTTAATTTGATTGCGTTTTGTGTGGATCTAACGAACCACCAAATGCATTGCTCTAAATTAATATTTTTTGACCATTTGTATATCGTCATTGCCTCTGTGTATCAAATAACATCTGAAGTTTTAAATACCTAATGGGACTTTAAGTCTATATTGTCTGCCTTCACTGGAAGAGCAATTTATAGCCTTACTGAAGTAGGTAATTGAATTTTCAATTGCTTACAATGTATTATCTTTTGGGAGATGCATTTTCCTCCCGTTTTAAAATTTTATTTAATTTACATTTATCCTAAGGTATTGGAACCAGATGATTTTGGTCACTTTTGGCAATGATTGGTATATTTCTATTAATTGCTTTTTCTTTATAGCATGCCTTTCCTCTACTTCTGCCTTCTCTCTGATCCCCTTCACCCTTTTTCAGAGTCAGCTATGTTCAACAAGGACATAGTAGACGTAAAGTTTGGGCCTGCGTTCTGACCAAACGCAAGATTTGATTTCTTTTGTTTTTTGTTTGTTTCTGGCCATTTCTGGCTTAACTATGCAGACAGTCACCCTGCATAGCTCTTTCTTTTACAGTCTTCACACCAGAGAGCATCAGGGGGTGGACGAACATCCCTATTGCGGGGCCATAAAACACCCGCTCTTGGTAACAGGCCCCCTCAGACCCACTTTACAGTAGTCATTCACATCCCCACACACGTGCGCGCGCCCCCACACACACACACACACACACACATGGGTACCCTTATCAACACCATTTGCTCTTCCCCATGTTTGTCTGTGGTTCGTCCTGGTGTGAAAGGAAGGCCATAAAGCATTGTTTCATCTAAAATTGTGGTATTGACTACATCTGTTTTTCTTCTCTAGAAGCAGGGGTGATGGGATTTCTGGTGCCACTCACACCTCCTCAGTCACTGTTCTCCTTGAAGCATCGTAAGGTTGCACGACGGGGGAGACGTGAATTGTGGGCTGATGACAGGCATTGGGTCTAACCTATCTATTGCTTCCCTACAGGACAGTTTGCTGGCTCAGGGAGATTTCAACTCGCACTGAGCACCTCACACCCAAAAGTTTTCAATTAACTAACATTTTCTGATTCTTACAGGTGGAGTAATAACATTGCTTTGGTCATGTCGTGTTTTGATCTTGTTGTGTATGTGGCGGGATGCTTCTCCAAGTTTCTCTATACAGGCACCAAAGATTCAATGACCGGACTTGGCCAGACTCACCTAAGGAACAGAAACTCCATAATGCTTTCGACTAACTTTGATATCAGGATCTTCATCTCAGACAAAACACAACCCATTCCTCCTCTGCTCAACTGAAAGGACACACACTCTAATCTCAACTAACATGTGCACCACCGTGAGCGGCCGCTGAAGATTCGGACTACATCTTCACAATGGAACAGTACAGAGGACATTTTCATATGGACGGACTGCAGTTGTGTTTGTGGTTGATTTGTGAACTACTTGTAAAGAGTGCGGGTTGGTACAAGAATGGGTTGTGAGGAATCAATTAAATTCTATTTTATAATCTGGCAACTAATTGGGCTGGGGCATATAGGTTCCTTACACTTAAGGCCAAAGATGGTGTGCCTTATGTTCATTAAAGTAAGGTAAAACTACATATGCAATGATCCAAATTAGCCTAAGTCTTCTTTCTAATGTTTTTCATAATTTTATCGGAAATTCTTTAAAACTGCTTCTGAGCAGCCTATTATGTGTGTCAACCCCACTCTCTCAGTTGATCGCAAGATCATATCATGTAACAAAATTGCTGAATGTCTATATGATTTGCAAGTTCTCATTTTACCATATTTCATCATTTACCTCATGTAAATATTCATTGTTTCTTGTCTGCAACTGTGTACGTTTAAATGGCACTTTAATGATACCCCATAATGATTTAATATTGTAACCTCCATTGGATTTTTTCCCACTGGGTTTTTCTAATTGGATGGTTACTTAGTTTTAGCAGCACATATAATCTTTTTGCTTTCCCTAGTTAAGAATGGGAAAGTTTTTGGTTTATGTGCTGGTTTGTTCTGCGATCTCTATTGTTCATGATTTTAGGAACAAGTACTTTTCACATTTTCATTTATTTGGCATAATAAAATTGATTCGGTTAGTACATCAACTAATTTCAGAACATAGACTCATAGAACAAACCTAGATATTACTTTTAATTAAAATGTTTCGTTCTTGTCTTGTGCCAGTTTTTTCTATGTTTTATGTTAAATTCCCCGGTGGTATCTCTTTCTTTTGGGGTCCCAAACCACACTTCTCTAAATTTTCAATTACATTGCATTAAACGGAAACAATCCATTTTTATTAAGTGATGCAACTGTCATGAAAAACTCAATCACACTCAAATCTGGAGTCAAATTTCTTCTATAGTTTTAAATATACTTAATACTCACGTTTTTAATCTATCGACCATTCAAATAATCCTTTGTGGCCCCATGGGTGGATTTGTGTCCCCTGGGGCCAGGGGGTGGATTTGTAGAACCTGAAAGTTTGATTTGGCTGGATTTTACTCAAAATACGTGTCAATTCATATTGTTGGAACACAGGCACATTCCATGGGTAAAATTTGGTTGATTTAACAGCAAGCTTATACGACCTGGATGCTCTGTTGCCTGCCTCGAATCTCCTTTGTTCTGCCCAGCAGGGGGTTTGGAGCCATTTGCTCTGGCCCTCTGAAACTCACAGACCTCTTCTCAATTAAAGTCAGGATCAGTTACTTTTAAGCTGCTTAAAACGATCTTAACCTCTATCAAATTCATAATATATTTCTGTTCAATATCCTAGGAAGGAACCTGTTATATATTGATAACGCAATTGGGCTATAATATTCCATCTTAAGGCTTTTCCATGACAACTGCATCATTTTAATACATATTCATATCATGTTTGGTCTCTTTATTCTCGGGGGAGTCCAAGGAGTTGAATGGAACATGTTTCATTTCCCTTGGAATTATGGTTCGTTTGTAAGATTCATTCAAGCAACTACCCTAGTCTCCCTGTGCAAATTATCTTATCACCTAGGCCAGTAAAACTCCGATTCGGCCAACCTTCCCTCTACCTTTTCGGAGGCGTGGTTTGGAGTCTTTAAAGGTACGAGATCCTGAGGGGGCGTGCGCTTCTTTCTTGCTTCTTTTTCTGTCTCTTCTTGGGGTAAGTCACCTGTTGCCTTGCTCTGCGGAGCGGGGGAATATTTGAGTTCTCCCCGACCACGTGGAGCGACCTTTAGCTCCACGTGGTCATTCATCTTTTCCAGGTATGAAAATACTCTAAATCCTTCTAAATTATATGTAACGGTAATTGGCTTATCATTGATTTGTTTGATTCAAGTTGTGCCTACCTGGTAAATTAAATTATTGTTATTCCTTTTCCAGCCTGCGTGTTCTCATTGTAAATTCTTTCTGGCCTTGTTGCGATTGGGACTTAAGGGGAGACTCCTACCAAGACATGTGTAGGTAGCGATACTTCTAAGTTAGATTGAGATTGGGTTCTACCTATTAAGGGGATATGAAATTACCGGCTCTTAAGATTTAGCTATTGGTTAATCTTTCTAAGGGGCCCTTTGATATACATAAACCTAGGTTCGTGGTACGTTCATACTCAGAGCTATTTGCCTGATGTTGCTACCGTGCCAGTCTCCTCTATCCAATGGATTTATCGTCGAATTAGACCAGGCAGAGACGCCTATTTTAACCCTAGGGGGTGTTCTGCTTAGTAACAATGGTTTTCGCAGACAGAGTTTGGGTGCGGAACTGTTTCGAGATTCACGCAGGTGTTCCCTAAATTATCAATTCTAATTCTAATTTGGAGCCAGATTTCTAACGAGATTATTGCTAAATTTTGTATTCTAACTGTTATATGGAGTCAGATAAATCGTAACCATTGCGCTTTAATGCCCCGTCCACGGACGGTGAAAAATATCCATTATATTGTGATTCACACCAGCCAGAAGAATGCTCTAATTAAAGTTAGACTAAAAGAACACGTGAGGCCTTCACCCCGGCAATATCCGCCTTTTGGTTATTGCTTCTTTTGGGGTTTTACACATGCTTAACCGATGTGATGGTCGTTTACGTGTATACCGTCGACGTGGAGAACGTTATGCCAACAACTGTGTTCAGGAATTTGATCGTTTTGGAGGTGGTAGTGTCATGATTTGGGGAGGGATCACGGCTAGAAACAGAACAGATTTGCTTGTTATTGATGGAAATCTGACAGGTCAAAGATATCGCGATGAAGTGCTACGGCCATTGGTGGTACCGTTTTTGATGCAACATGGTCCCGGAATAACGCTGCAACATGATAACGCCAGACCACACGTTGCAAGGATTGTACAGCAGTATCTGATGCAACAACATGTCAATGTCCTGCCATGGCCAGCCAGATCCCCAGACATGTCCCCAATCGAGCATCTTTGGGACGAGATGGATCGACGTTTGCGGCGGTTGGATAACCCGCCAGCTACACTCCAGGAATTGCGACAACGTCTACGTCAGATTTGGAATGACATCCCACAGCAATTTCTGGCACATCTGATTCGGTCCATGCGCCGGAGATGCGTTGCTTGCATCATGGCACGAGGAAGTCACACCCGGTATTGAAGTGTGAAGGTCACAATTGGTTAGACGTCAGACAAGTGCTTCATGACGCATGAAAATGACATTTTTCGTTTTGAGTGACGTTGGCACTGAAAAGTCAGTGTTTCTCCTGTTAAATAAACATATTGATTGCATTGAGATCCTTGCGTGTCATTTATAACATACACATAAATGGTGTCACAGAAACTTTTGTTGCTGAGTATATTTTTAGCTTATTAGTGTGAAGAATTGAGACCTCAAAACCCGATTTTATATTTGATGACAGTAGGTGCCATCGCTTCAGTTCGAGGGTGATTATGGTGCAAATTGCCTCACGCTTGCAGAAGCAGACACAAGGCAAAGTATTGTGATTTCAAAAAAAACCAGATGAGATTTCCCTCTGTGGCTGAGAAGTCGTCTTTGGTGAGTATAATACCCTGCTGATAGATTCCAGACAAGATAGCTCCCCCATTCTCTCAGATTCTCTTCTGTCAGACAGATAGCAGGTGGTTATCCCCTCATTGCTTTGGTGACATGCCACACATACTGGAGTCTCGGAGGGGGTGGGGGGTTTTGGGCCCAACCCCCAGCAAGTGAGCTATCGCCATACTTTCAAGTGATGAAGGGTGGTTCATTTTCTCTGAGACAGCAATACGTTACATTTCATTTCTTTTGAATTCTTTGCATTCACGTGCTTTATGGTCAGAAAATTGTAAGAGTGGCTTGTTAGTGTGGATATTTATTACTTCCCTTTGGGCTGTTTACATGTACAATATTCTGGCAATCTTTGAGCAAGTCATGGTGAAAAATCTTTGGCATCGGCACGGGGTTAATGATGCCATAAAATGCAGGGGCTTTTATACTTCAGTGCTATATATATGAAATAATGTCTCTCTGTTTTCAATGTGTGGCCAGGTTACAAATGTGGCTTGAATGTATAGCATTCAAATCTACATGTTTCACAATATTCAGGCATATTGACAAGAATAAGTATTTTGCAACTTGACCAGGCTTGTGTTACATTGGGAATCACAAGCTCCTGGACTGGATCATTCAGCACAATCCCAGTCAGCATGCCCTTGTGGTTCAAGAACAGTAGGCAACCTGGGCTTAACTAGGCTGGGCTCTAAATCAGCTTTTAAGTCCCATTTGGGCTGCCCAGATCTCATGAGATCTCACCAGATTCAAACACAAACAAAGCACATGTTCAGTACATGCAGCTGGGTGACCCAAGTCGAAGGAGCACAACAAATTGTGTATTTAAGCAGCACTAAGCTAAGTGCAATGAAAAATATTAGGCAAGTATTATCACTAAGAATCTGTAGAATCGAGAGATTAAAGAATTTAAAATGGTGACTTTTACATAGTGATAGTGATAGTGAATATATGGATTGAATCAGATAGTGGTCTGTGAGATTGGCACACTGTATTATCTCACTTCGTGAGTGTGCGATTTATCCATTAATAAAGTTCACATTTGGGCCTGCCCAATTGGGGCCCATGTCGAGCCCATGACCAAAAGTAGCTGGGCACCAGTATGCAGCCCACACAGGGCCAGTCTGGTGCCCAGTTAGTATCGCTGACTGGGATGATTCACTCATGTGGTCCTTTCCAGTGGGAAATTTGTGTAAATCATAAATACCATGCCACTCAGAGGTTGGATTAGAGTCCAAAAATATGTTACCTTCAACGAATTGATTGGATTTTACTCGGCCATAGAAATGGTGACCCTTAGCTGCTCTGAATATGCTTTGGATAACAGTAGTTCACCCTAGTTGCACTGCGAAAAGCAAAACAAAGCTGATTATCATTCAGTGTGCTTTTATTCTCACTCCAATGGTTGAAAAATATAAGGTTTTTAAATGAAACTTTTTTTTATTTATGTTCATGGTTGAACAAAAAAAAGATGTTTACATAACATAATATAACATAACATGAATGGCAAGAACAGGCCTTTCAGCCCAACTAAGCTCGCCAGTTTCTTTATACTATTGTGAATATATCCCCTCAGATACCGAATGACTCAATGGTATCTAGCTTTAGGTCAAGCCTGCTCTTGAAAACCTCCAGGGTCTTTGCCTCAACAATATGGTCAGGTAAGCTATTCCACATTGAAATTACTCTTTGGGTGAAGAAATATTTCCAAATATCAGTGCTAAATTTACCTTTGGTCAACCTCCATTTGTGACCCCGAGTTCAACTCACAACACTTGGTGGAAGGAATCCTACATGATTCACTTTGTTAATCCCTTTAACATATTTAAAGACCTCAATCAAATCACCCCTGAGTCTCCTTTTCCTAAGACTAAAGAGATTAAGGATCTTCAGCCTCTTCTCGTAGCTTTCATCTTTTATACTAGGAGTAAGCTTGGTGGCTCTTCTCTGAACTTTCTCTAGAGCCTCTATATCTCTCTTAAAGTATGGTCCCCAGAACTGTACACAATACTCCAGGTGTGGTCTAAGGAACGTGTTGTACAAAAGAAGCATCACCTTCTTAGATTTATACTCAATACTTTTGGCAATGTATCCTAGCATCTGATTAGCTTTTTTAACTGCTACGGCACAATGGCTAGAACCTGTGAGGGTTTGGATAACAATCACTCCCAGATCTTTCTTTTGTGCAGCACATTCCAGTTTTAAACCTCCCATGAAGTAATCCCGTCTAATGTATTTATTACCTATATGTACAACTTTACATTTTGCTAGATTAAATTTCATTTGCCACATTTCTGCCCAATTCTGGATTCTATCCAAATCGTCCTGAATCACTTTAGCGGACCCTAGACTATTGCCAAACCCCCCAATTTAGTATCATCTGCAAATTTAACCAATCTGCTGTCAATATTCCTATCAAGGTCATTAATGTAAATGAGGAACAGCAGGGGTCCCAACACCGATCCCTGGGGGACGCCACTCCCCACCATACCCAGCTCAGATGAGATATCACTGACCACTACTCTTTGTGTTCTGTCCTGTAACCAGTTTTGAATCCACTTCAGAATACCTCCTGTAACTCCAATGGAGCTCATTATAAAAATTAGTCTCTTATGCGGTACTGTATCGAATGCTTTCTGAAAATCCAAGTATATGATGTCATAAGCCCTGCTCTGGTCGTAAGTCCTGGTGGCCTCTTCAAAAAATTCCAGACGGTTTGCTAGGCATGACCTTCCCTTCTGAAAACCATGTTGACTATCCCTCGAGATACTGTTACGTTCAAGAAATACGTCCAGCTCATCTTTTATGATGGATTCCAATATTTTGCACAAAATGCAAGTTAAACTCACTGACCTGTAGTTTCCTGGCTCGGTACGGTCCCCTTTCTTATATATTGGTTTTATATTGCCCTGTTTCCAATCATTTGGTATTTGTCCAGTTTCTAAAGACCGTCTGAAGATGGCGGATAGCGGCTTAAATATGAACTCACCAGCTTCCCTGAGCACTCTAAGCCATTAGGACCCGCCGCCTTATCTGCTTTTAGTTTATGCAACCTGTCTAATACTTCATTATCCCGAACCTCAATTTCCACTAAATAATCTTGAGCATTTGACATGCCCTCTGGCCAAATAAAGACCCCCCTTTGAGGTAAAATTCTCCACAAAGTAACTGTTTAAGGCATCTGCAATATGCTTGTTATCATATAGCAGCGATCCATTTTTATTCTTTATGCACTTAACCTGCTCTTTAACTTTCCTTTTTCTGCTACAGTACTGAAGGAAGCGCTTAGGGTTAGTTTTTGCCCCCACTGCAATTTGTCTTTCATACAGTCTTCTAGCATTCCTCAGCTCTTTTTTGACCACAGCCCACATTTTACAGTATTCAGCCCTAGTATTCTCATTGTTATCCTTTATGTACATCTTATAGAGATTCCTCTTTTCCCTCTAAATCCTATGAATACTTTTGGTGATCCACTGAGGATTCTACTTTTTCAGCTTACTTTTGGACACCTTCGGAATGAATCTGCATTGTGATTCAAGTAAAACCCCCTTAAATCTTTCCCACATCTCATTTACGGACCGATAGTCCAGGAGAGTCTCCCATTTTATTTCAGCTAAATATGAGCGCATCCTGTCAAAGTTTGCTCACCTAAAATTTAATATTTTTGTTTTAGAATACACCTTTCTAACTTCCCATGAAACATCAAAATTAACAGCAGAGTGAATACTTATCCCAAGTGGCACCAGTACCTCAACATTGCCAATTCTATCGGGTTCATTACAGAGCACTAAGTTTAAAATTGCCTCTCTGGTAGGTTTATTAACATTCTGCACCAAGAAATTATCATTTATAACATCTAGCTAAATAAATTAAATTAAGGCAGCATCAAGTTATTTATCTATTTATTTTAAGATTTTACCCATTGTTTTATTTTTTCAGCATGGATGGAATATGCAGAGGTTTCAACAGGTCACCTTTTGTGTGTGTGAGGGGTGGGGGTGGGGGGGGGGGTGGTTAATATAGTTGTTGAAGGCCCACGCATTTTATAAAATACAGAACCTGGGAAATATTTCAGGAAGGCCAGACTTCATCACCATAGTCCTGGGACTTGTGACCCGAAGAAGCGATCAGACTGTCTCTCTGACACTGTAGAGCAGAAGGGATCTGGCCGTCTGTCAGAAACATGCGCAGAGTGATCCAATACGGTCTCCACATGCAGGCAAGTTAATCTGCTTTGACATGTTATTATTTCTCATCCCAGGATTAAGCGCTGCAACTCCATGAAAGTAACACTTTTCTTTGGCTCATTTGACAGATGCTCCAATCTAATATGATTTACTGAAGACAGTAAATGAAGGTCAAGATGCAATTAAACTGGAGTGATGCATTTTTATGGTGCATACATATTTTAGGCATTTGGCGCGCACACACTCACACACTTACGGGCGCACACACACGCGCACAATCTCATCAACAGCTCTTTCCACTGCTTCTCAGTTTAGAGCCAAAGCCTCCCTTTGTATTTGGGCCGTCACACATATTTTCATTTTTGGCACGGAACTCTAACACATTGAAGAGAAATGAAAACGAGGTTAAAGGCTGCCAACGTTACTCTGCTACTATTTACGTACATATTTTGAGGACCTTGTGCATCTCTTAATACATTGTCACTGTCCAAATTACTAAAAACAGCACTGTATGGGTCAGTATGAGCAACATTTGAGCCATGACCCCAGGTCCCTAATCACTATACTGCGCTTCTGCACAAACTCAGTGCTCATGCTGTGATCCTCCTATCAATCACAACCTTCGCATAGCATTCAGCAAAGCCAGAGCAATGTCACTTCTACCTAAAAGTCCCTATGATTGTGCCAAGTGGTGCAACGGATCATCGTTGATCCGTAATCCGTACGGATCTCTCTTCACGGTTCGGTATGGTTTGGTACTCACATGATAAGCGGATTGGTTGATGGAAAAAAAAATGGTTGTGCTAGGGGTGTGACATTATCGAATCGCAATGATCGTGAAGTGAAATGAGACAACTTGCCGCTATGGGTGTGTGTACACAGTTGCGTCCCATTTCTTCGTACATACAAGTGCTCTGAAATAAACAACAATCATTTGAAGTGTTTTCGGGAAGAAAATTCAGATTAGAACTCTTCTAGTTATCGGCGAGGTTGGGCAGCTTCCATAACCTTTTAAGGCTCAACTGGCGAACCCTAAATCTGCTCCCGTATAATGAGCAATCAAGCAATTTAGCCTGTTGCCAATAATGATTATGACGTGTTAGAGGAGAGCTGACAGACGTAACTACGCTACAATGGCGATTGACAGCACAGCTTTGCTTAAAACATCTGTACTGAACTGCGCTATCCTAGCCATCCCTACTTTGTCCTCTGGGGTACCACTCCCAAATTATCATATAATAGTTAATTATCCCTCTAAATGTGAATCGTGCAAGTAATAAATTGCGCTCATAAAAATTCTGGGATTGTAACTGTGACCACAACACCTGCATGCACAGTGGTCCTCCAGACTCTAGTTTGAGGGTCTCAGTTTTGTACAGTTGCTTCCATTGAAGGTTGTGCAGGAATGGGTCCACTGAAATAGTAAAAGGAGCGTAGATTCAGCATGGCACAAATACAGCATACTAAATCTACTCGTTATTCATAGCAGGCGACTTAAAATGGTTTCTCCTCACTCTTCAGTCTGTGTGAGCCCCTGCCACCCTTGCGAACCGTGACCATGGTTGACCTTGGTTCACCATGGTCAACCATGGTTAAAGCATGATTAAAAATGGCAGACCATGGTTGAAGTATGTTTGCACCTGCTTGGGGAGTTTTTGCACCATGGTTAACCATGATTGATCATTTTTAACCATGCTTTAACCATAGTTGACCATGGTGAACCAAGGTCAATCAAGGTCAACCATGGTCACGGTTCGCAGCGGAATTTAAGTCGTTGTGCATCAAGTTAATCAGTTTCACGTGCATTACAGTGTATTTCTCCACTAATGACGTGGTAATCGATTTTGACTCAGGAATTCTCAGGCTTGACTTTACTGAAGGATTAAAAGCTATGGAACTGCATAAAGACGTTTCAAATGGTCTTATTTCATTAAAACAATTTAAAAGATCATGAAACACATGCATTGTTTCCAATCCCTGAGTAAAGAGAAGCAGGAGAAGTCCGGAGTCATAATCGCTTTCCCTGTCACTTGTGATGAGGTCCACCTTTACGTAAATGAAACAGATACTTCAATGCACAAGGATTTTTATTCCACGTGAGAATCTCATTAAGCCTTCAATGAATAATTACAGACTATGGTGAATAAGCCTAAAAAATGTTTAAGGCCTACGCCGAATGCGTGAGACTTGGCATCTCTGGTTATGGGGCACAAACTGAGATGGAATAAATGTTTTTCATTTCTGGTGTAAAAATATTTATAACGTCAGTAAACACGACAGGAAGCTGAATGGCTGCTAGGGGTGCGCAAGCATTCTGGAGGACAACTGGTAAAATCGATTTGTTTTGCTTGCAGTTATGTTCGGATTTAGCTCGCAGGAGGCCAAACCTTCAGAACGAGATTAATTTCAATGTGAAATAAATCCACCAGGAAATGGAGTATGCAAGAACGTACTGAAATAAGACAGCTTGGACTAAGAAATGACACCACTTCCACATGCTGCAGCTCTTCCAGAAATATTGCTCTGTAACAGGGATTGGAGAAATAAAGCGCAGTTACAGCAACTGAGAAATATTAGGCTGTAACAGGGATTTGATAAATATTGCACTGTTACAGGGATTGGAGAAATATTACGCGGTAACACGGATTTGAGACATGTTGCACTGTAACAGGGATTAGAAAAATATTACGCTATAAAAGGGATTGGAGAAATATTGCGCTGTAACAGGGATTGAAGAAATGTAGCACTGTAGCAGGGATTGAAGAATTATTGCATTGTAACAGGCATAGGAGAAATATAGGGCCGTAACCGGAATTGGGTGAGCCGTGCACCATGCGCATATGGCACATACATTTACAGAATGTTGCATTATGAAACTCTTACCGAGCTGAAGATGTGCCCGAGCCGCATAATGGTTTGAATTATTTTGTAGTGAGTATTTTGATGAAAAGATTTCTACGTTGTGACAGGTCAACAAACAGAGACTCACAGTTTTGTTTGTCCTTTCATTGACAAGGCTCGAGGATCCCTGACATTCGTCATGTTTCCGTCCTCAGACCTTTGACTCTGACTATCGTATTTATCAGTCTAAGCGTGCGCACCAGAAAGGCTGTGGCTTTCCCGTGGCAACCTGGGTTTGATTCCAGCTCGGGTCATTCGCTGCAAGCCTATCCCATTCTTCTCCCCAACTTCCCCGGCTCTTTCCACTGTACAACTACCCCCTAAAACAAACTTGATTATATGTTCCTGCCATTTTTATGGCTTTGTTGTTCTGGGTTGCTCTGATTACACAGTATAAACAGAACCCAGAATAATGAAGAAACTAATTAAGTGGTTTGTTGAAGTTTATCAGTACTTCTTGCCTCTAAGGCGTCACTTTCCCAAATGATGTCACAAAGGAACAGATTTTGCAAGGCCTTTTAACGCCAAATTTGCTGTGCTCCCGGACTCCTGGACTCGTCTCTTTAGAGCTTTAGCTATGCTCTGTGCAGGTATCCTCAGTGAGTATATTCTACCATAGTAAATAGTATGAGTATTTTACTGTGGTCTAACTCTGAAACTCCCGGTTGTTCATGAGCATGTGTTTGTAAAAGGGTGGGTTAATAATTCGGAGGAAATTGAACCATCATGCACAACAAGAATCCCTGTCTCAAATTTCACTCCCTGGTGGTCAGAACCAGATTGAGTGCCGCTTTAATTTATGGGATATAATTTAGATAGTGATTATAGGGTAACTGGATATGGTAGTAATTATTTGGTTGCGACTGCAGAGGCTAACACCATGATAAGGTAAGCACCACGTGATTAGAATTTGTGTTTATAATGCCCATTTCATAGATCTTACCTGAGAAACCAAAATAGTTACATGATAATTAGACCTGGCTGTCTGTTATATTCCCAGTAAATGCACGGTAATTACCCATCAGCAAAGTAAAGTGTGACTCCACGTTATCTGCCCAGAGTTTTTCCATTGTAAATACAGAGCCTGCATTGGATGGGACTGAGCTCTGTACTGAATCTCTGCACACAAACACAATCCTTCTCCACAGAATTGAAGCCAGACTGATCTGCGCAGGCTGGCTCTGCCCAGCCTATAAATCAGCGTCTCTCCGCAAGGCCGGTTCGCCGCGCTGTGATTTGTGCCTCTACAACGCCGACCCCCTGTCCCCTCGGTCGAATGTCTTTGACCTTTCTTTTGTGTGGCGAACCCAAAACTCATTTGACGCTCCCATGAGACGGGCGCTTTAATATGATGTCAGCGAGGTTGACATAATTTCTTCCCCGTGAGTGCCACCCCATGTCTTCTTTTAATCGAGGGCAGTACAGTCGAGTGAGTCACGAGGCTGGGGCGGAGATTATCTCTGTATAACAGTAAATATTTAATCTGTTCCTCTCTTCTACTCTTAACACTCAGCACTCCTTATGAAATCAGGGTCGCCTTTTTGTTTCTGTTTAAATGGCAGGGCAGCTCGTAATTCTGACCCAAGAGTTTTTCTCAGGGTACTTTTTTTTTTTTTTTTGGCAGAGTAAGCATGTACGATTGAAACATTAGCTAGGAGAAGAGGCTTTAGAAGGGCATCTGACTGGTTTTCCAGCTGGACGCTCTTAGTCAGGTCATGATTGGGATGAAGGGACACGGGTAATATTTACTGGAACGTGGTCTCAGGTGCTTAAGATTCTGACTGTTCATGTCCATCATAGATGCAACAGGGTGCCTGAGCAATAAGCAGAGCCTTGTGCTCCCCGGAACTCTTAAACTGCTTGCTCAACCTTTTATTTATTTATTTATTTAAACTTTATTTAACCAGGGAGCTTTTGGTTGAGCTCATTGAGAGTCCGTAACTCTATGCGATTGAAAGATGTGGTGAATTTAACTGATTGGATTCTTTCAACATTACATACCTTAAGCGAGTGTTGGAGATGGCTTAATCAGGTTGAGTTAAGTTCAACGCATCTTTCAGTTAGATATAATAACTCAAAATGTGCTCTACCAAAAGGTTGAGCAGGCAGTTAAAGGTTTAAAAAATATTGTGCACCACCCTCTTCGGAAAAAACTTGCCGGCCCTTGAGATGTGGTGGTCCCCCATTTTGTGGGCCCTTAGAGTCTTAGAGATGATTTCAACTGAATCTTATTTCAGATCTTTCAGGAGGTGGTGCATCTACAGCGCAGGTCATAGATAACTGGATAGTGGCATAAGTTTTGCCCATATGTTGTCATCGACCATTAGCTTTAATCGGTGGCTGCTTGAGGTCTATGCTGCGTGAACCATGGAGAAGTTTCAGCTGTTTTGTGGAGAGTCACTGTCAAAGTGCTCCCGAACTTCATGTCTGAAAAAAATGGTGGCCACATCCTGTGCACTAAAATGACCCCGTGCTTATTTTCATGAAAGTCGCAGTCAACATGAATAAATAAATGAAATTCTTTGTCAAGAAAGTTCTGTTGCTTTTTCGCTGAAGTTGAAATGAGCTGAAATGATCTGACGCATGATGTCATGTCTCATACAGGGACAGATGAAATATACGGTAATAAATGAAATGAAGGGAACCGTCTGGAAAGTACTACAGGCTGTGGTGTTTCATCCCTCAGCTGAGATTTAGAACCAGAATCTGTTGCCAAGGGGAACCTGCTATGGTCAGGGGTCACTGAAACAGCATTAAGACAGATGGTGACGTGTCCACAGTTATACTTACTGGTGGCGAGTAAGAAACCAGCCAAATAGATTTGCTGAATTTCTCTTTAGTGCCATTGAACATGAGAAAATCTTAAAAACTCCTCTGTCCCTCACTGACACCCCTGCTGCACACAGGGACCCTCCTGTCATGGGGTAAATTTGGATACCGGCGGAGAACTTATCCGGAGACTATATCCGAGAGGATATAGTCTAAATAAAGCAAGTAAAAGATTATTTCATCCTCATGGGACCCTGGTGAATTGTTTAAAAATTTTAACAGGTTCAAAGAAAAAAAAATGCGCAAGAGTGCAAGGCTTTTTTCATGTTGATTTATGGACTGTATAAGACATGACATTACGGAGCAAAGCATTTTATCTCTGAGCTTCTCTCTCTCTCTCTCTCCCACTTTCAATCTCTCTCTCTACCCCTCTGTCCTTCTCTCTCTCACACACAGCAGGAGTTTCTTGAAAACCCAAAAACTGAACCCTGTAGAGGAGCGTGCTCACACAAACAATATGGATGTAAACTCCACAAACACACACATACAAACACACACACACACACACACACACACACGAACAAGCACGCACACACACACACACACACACACACACAGACACACACACACACACACACACATATATCTCATTTCCTGCCAATTTAACTCTGTATCCCCCCTCATCTCCTCCCTCTCTCTCAGGTGCCTGTCCCCACTAAACCAGTAGGTGTGGCCTTATATTTCATTTCCTGTCGTCCACAGAGCCCTATTACTCCCTTATTAGCCCTTCATTGTGAGGCAGAATAAATAGAAATAAGTTCACTATCTGGGTGATAGAGATCACCCTGTGCATTAATTTAATTCAGTCTCATACGTAGCACATCAGTACTGTATTAGCTGTCAGTGATACAGTAAACCAGGGCTCCCAAATCATGGTCCTCGTGGGCTGAGAACTGCCCTGTAATGACAGTCTGGCCAATAAGTAGCAACAATCATTTACTTAACTCCCTGCAAGTCATGAAAAGCCGGGCTAGATTTTGACTGAAGGGCCAGATTTGGAAACCCCTGCAGTAGAGTATGGTGAGGTGGGCATGGTGGTTGGGGGAGGGGGATGGGTGCGGTAGGTTGGTGGAGGGGGTCCTCTGTCCTCATTTTCACAATGAGTTACATATGAAGAGCTTGTTTCCAAAATGCAATATATCCATTTTACTCATTTGAGTAAATCAACTTTTTCGATTTGGGCGCCTATTGCGTTTTATAGGGAAACACAAACTTTGACCATAGAAAAATACACTCTATAGTATGAATTTCAAAAAAAAAAAAAGAAACTTTGCACCATGTGTAAGAAGCTTAGGGCTATTGCTTTATGGTATTATCTCAATTTTTGTAATTTTGGCACTTATTGCATTTTGGAACCAAACTATTCATATATAAAAAGAACAAAGCAGATTTCAAAAGCAGTCTGGTTAGGAGGCTGATATAGTATCTCTGTGACATTTCAGGCATATCCAGAGAGACCTGCTTTTTTGACAATTCTATGAAGTGGTATTTACTGTAGAGAGCCATTTTCAGTCTCACCCTCAACGATGCAATGGCGGCGCCTCACTTCCCAATCAAACCGCCATCAACCCTGCAAGCCTGTTTCCTGAAATGCTGCATACTTGAACGCATGACTCACAGCACTTGTGGCGGCTGTTGGATAATCCCAGGCTCAGGGCAGAATTGTATGAAATATAAATCTGTCTGTATAATATTATGGGTCCTGAACGATAAGATTACTCTGATTCCTGATTTATGATAAGCTCAGGTTTGATTACTCTGTGGTCATTACCATCAGTCTGCTGTCCCCAAATCCAAGGCATTTCCCTGTGACAGTCCCGGTGACATTAGGGACACCACGATGACAGATGCAAAGACAGCAGGGAATTTCTGTGAGCAGATTACAGGACATCTGCATGAATATCAATATCATAACGAACTGAAAAAAAAGTGTTCATTGCGTAGAGTGGCTGAGCTTGTGAACGGCCAACGCTGTATTAATGAGCTGATATCTGCGGTGTCTTCCACTCTGGAAATTTGCAGTGACCGCTGATTCTCAGCGCTTTTAAATGCCGACATCACACATTATTCCCTTTTTCCTCTCCCTCTCTTTTTTCAAATGTCTCACTACATGCACTTACACAAGCGTGTTTATTTTATTATGCTTTTGGTCATATTTTAGATGAAGTGTTGCTCATGAAGGCTTTATGCAGCATTTATAATGATTCATAAATGAGACACAATGTCTTCATAAATCATACATAAGCAAATTCAATGCTTAGTAAAGGGTGAAATCACACATCCTTATTCAGCAAGTGATGCCAGGTGTGACAATGACAATGTCACTTAGCTGACAATGTCACCCTTTACAGCATTTAGCCACTAGCTAAGTGACGTTGTCAGGTATATCACATTTGGCATCACATGCTAAATAAGGATGAGTTATTTCACTCTTTACAAACCATTTCATAGCTTATGTATGATTAATGAAGACTTTATGTCTCATTTATGAAGGAATTATACATGATATATAAAGCCTTTATGAGCAAAATCTCATCTAAAGTGTGACCATGCTTTTATTTTTTATGTTATTTAGCGTCCATTGTATGCATTATTATTATTATTACAACTTTATTTGCGTAGAAGCATTTGAAAATACAGTAATATGCTTCACAAAATGCCTTACAGAACACAGAACTAAAACAAATGGAGCGATCTAACTCAGAGGGTCATAAAATAAATGAATTGTAAAAGCAGGTAGAATTATAAGGGACATAAAATGTGAGGGAGAGTATGGAACAGAAATAAAGCCAAATAAAACTGTTCTAAAAAACAGCAATAAAATATGAATAGTAAAACACTGCAAAATTATCTTATAGAGAATGAGCCACAGCTACTGGATGTAGATGCCAGAGTTTAAAAAAACATAAGGTCTTGACATGGGATTTAAAACCGCAGAAGAATGGATGGGTTCTTGTTCTCTGTGGTTAGCAGTTCCATAACTTTGGTACATAAACACAGGAAATGGCCTCCCCAGCGAGTTTAAGCTTCAACAGAAGGAATATCTAACAGGGTGGTGTTTGCAGAGTCCAGCTATAGCTGAGGCAGATACACAATGAAACATTAATGTATTCTGGTGCTGAACCATTAAGAGCTTTAAATATCAATAAACTAACCTGAAAATCGATTCCAGCTGACACAGGTAGGAGGCAGCCATTGCGGAGATGCAGGAACCTGAGCGATTAGAGGTGAGATTCTTAGCTCCCGCTAATAGGCGCCTGAGCTGCTGTATTGATTTTTTTTAAGGAGCCCAATGAACAGAGCAAAACATTAGTTTACTCGGCTTGTTATAAATGCATGTACTACTTTTCGCAACTTTGGGAAGTCAAGTCGGTCAGGACTATTTTGTTAGCGTAGCACTTTATGCAGAAGGCTGCCACAGAGGAGATATACAGAGTAATGAGAGGGCGAAGCAAGGGCAGGCTTGTAGCCCACAATAACGCCCACACAGCACAGGACAACCATCCTCCCACTGTCTCCGAGTTCATTTGCTGTTAAGACAGCGTAATTGGCAACACTGCTAAATTGTGATTCCAAGCTGAAATCATAGTTGTAAACAACCCAAAAATGGATTCATAGCCTTGCCTCTACACACTTTACCCCCACCCACACATTTAGGTCAAAAAAGAGAACAGTACACAAGGGTTAGGATGCTATACTCAGGCAATTTAAGTCAAAAACGGCCTGAAATAATCTGCTGTTCAGCCATAACAGGGCTAACCTGCTCTCAGCGATGCTGTTTGCATTTCCTGGGATGAGCTTCAAATCTGCTGGCATTAGGTGGAACATCCCGCCTGTTTCACAGCCCTGAGCCTAATGGGCAGGAGGGTCACTCAGAATTACCTCAGAGATCCTGTCTCTATGGATACAGCATCGCTACGAATAACATACGACACAATGTGCTGACTCACTGCCGACAGCCAAGATGGTGTGAAAGAAGTAAAGAAGAATTACTAGTTTCTTAGACTCTGTCTGTCTAGTCTGTCGTTTGTTGTCTTTAATTCCAGGATAAAAGCACATTTTACCCTTAGTAACTGAGGGGGTGGTAGTCAGAGAGGGGGGTCAGGGGACTGTGTCGATTCGACTATGGCATCTACAAATCAGGGCGCTCCTGTGTTTTCATGCATCATAAACTCCTCCAATAATATGGGCCCACTGGCTTTTACTGGCTCTCTCATCTGTTTCCAAGCAGTACAGCTCCCGCTTTGGGTCTTTCCCTGTGTATAGGTGTGCGTGTGCGTGTGCGTGCGTGTGTGTGTGTGCGTGTGTCGTGAGGCAGGTCTGCTGGCTCAGCAGCTTTCTTTAATCCTCCTGAGCTGCGTCATGTGTGGAGAAGCTGGTATTCTGAATCTGTGATCCAGGGAGAGCAGACAAAATGGAGTCACGCCTCAGTGAGGTTATGACCTCAGCATCACCCCTCATCTCCTCTCACGATGGAACTCCACTTTTTAAAAATCACCCAAAAATGAAAATAAGGGAAAATGTTCTTTGGTGTAGGAGTGACAGCAAAACTACTAAAAATTCATAAACGCACGAGTGTGTACTTTATAAATGCCTTTCTCAAAGAACTTAAAATATAATTCAATCTTTTCTTTCTTTTACAGAACTTATGGGGCTATTTTCATGCAGCGGACTGTCAAATGTGTGGTGCAGCTCAGGGTTTATAAGCAGTGCTATTCTCTTCTATGGTGAAGAAGAGGAGAAGCTGTTTCTGGTGGATTTCGGAACTGGCAACGACTTCTCACTTTCTGACTATAAAAAGGATCCGTTTCACCGGAGGAGAGATTTTTAACGGGATGACATCATCGGAGCAGTTTTCACCACCACCTTCTCAATGCGTCTTGTGTCGTGGAGAAAACCCCTGTGCCTTATGACAGTTTCTGATGCATCTGTCAGTCAAGTTATTAAACACTGAGTCCCTTCCCCTGTGAGGAATTCAACACAGTTAAACACCTCGCCTAAAAAGCTTAGATCACAATTACCCAGAGATGATAAATAATTCCTTTTATCAAACCCTCAAGTGCCATTGTTTTGTAGTAAATACTGTATCTTTTCATTTCTTACAAATTAAGGCTGCGATGTTGCAATTCCTTTGCACCACCCCTAATAAACATTAAGGGACTGGAGACAAGTAACATCGTGTTTCAGGCATAATTTTATCCCATTCTTCCTGCAAACAAGCCTTAAGGTCTGTAATGGCCTTTGTTGCCACATTTGGTATTTCAAAATGCCCCACAGGTTCTCTACTGGAGACAAGTCAGGACGGCAGGCAGGCTAATCTAGCACCCACTCCCTCTTCTCATGCGGTCATGCCCCTGTAATACGTTGTACATACAATTTAGCATTGCGTCCTTGAAACAAGCACGGGTGCCCACGGAAAAGACATTTGAAGGCAGAATATGCAGCTTTGAAATCTCAGCGTACTTTTCAGCAGTAACAGTGCTTCCTCAGAAGTGCATGTCAGCCGTGTTAAAGGCACTGACACAACTCCAATCTATGATAGAGCATGGCTTCTGGAGTGTCTGGATTGTTCTTGTCATCTTTGGTCCTGGGCACAAAACCATAACTTCCCAAAAATACCTGAAATTTTGATTTCCTTACCACAATACATGTCTACCACAATATGTGTCTCTATGGCGTGATAGTCCATTGCAGATACTGTAACTCCGAGCCCAGAATTGACAGATCTTGTGGACTTAACATCAGGCTTCCTATCTGCACAGTAAAGATTTAACTGGCACTTGCGGATGTAGATTAACACATTGTTGTGCATCACAAAGGTTTGCCTAAGTAATTCTGAGCCTATTTGGTAAAAACACTGTAATGTGAATATAGGCCACTAGATGGCAGTATTTACCTTTTTTTTGTTAAGCTCAGACTGGAGTCATGTTTAGACATGTCCTGAACATGTCTGGGGCAAGTCTCAGAAAGTTAAAAAAAAGAGGTCTAAATGTGGGTGGGGTCTGAAAGAGAGTATATAAGGAAAAGAATTGAGACAGTAAAGTAGTAGGAGAAATTGCAAGAAGATGACCAGACCTGCCATTCTGTTCAAGACCTGTAACGTTTCTTTTGTGGATTTCTTTGCCTGTGTTTGAGCATTTTCTTCATCCAGGACATCACCAAGCCACCCCACTAAAAAGGGACTGTAATTATTTCTGTTTTTTCTTATTTATCAATCTTGGTCTTTAGTTGTAGGTTGTTATTAGTCTTTGTCTTTGTTAAAAATTAAATGTGTTTTAGTTGTTAAAACTGTGTTTGTCATCCCTTGCTGTTGCTGTTGTGTTAAAAATCTAATTACAAATTGGGGCCATAACAAATTGGGGGCTCAAGGTCCGGGATAGACCATTGTTTGAGTAATTTATTGAAAATCTAACATTTCAAATTGTAAAATTGATTTTTTTTTTAAATTGAATACATATATATTGACAACAGCAATGGATGATTTCTTGGCATCACCAACCGTAGGGGTTTTGAAGTCTTTTAAAAAGACAGAACTGCTAGAAATTTGCAGACAGTTGGAGCTGACAGAGGTAAAACCAGCCATGCGAAAAGCAAGACTGGCTCGAGAGATAGTTGAATATTACATTGATGAAAATGTGTTTGCACCAGGAGATCTGGAACAGTTTCCAGTGGAAAATCCAAATATAGAAATGGAACTTAAATTAAAAATGCTAGAGATTGAAAGGGAGGAAAGAGAAAAAGAAAGGGAGGAAAAAGAGAAAGAAAGGGAAGAAAGAGAAAAAGAAAGGGAGAAAAAAGAGAAACAAAGAGAATTTGAGAGGGAAGAAAAAGAAAAACAAAGGCAGTTTGAGTTAGAAAAATTAGCAAGAGAAGAAAAACAAAGAGAATTTGAGAGAGAGAAAGAGGAAAGAGCAGAAAGAGAGAGACAGAGACAGAGAGATTTTGAATTAGAGAAATTCGATAGAGAAGAAAGACTCCAAATGGAGCAACTAAAAATTAAAATTGAAACTAAAAATAAATTTTGTGCCAGTCAGGAGGTAAAACTGGTGCCTCCATTTTCAGAAAAGGATGTTGACAACTATTTCCAGTGTTTTGAAAAGGTAGCAAAGAGTTGCCAGTGGCCAAAGGAACCCTGGCCTCTGATGTTGCAAACTGTCCTCAAGGGTAAAGCTCAGCAAGCCTATTCGGCTTTGTCTGCAGATGATTCCTCTGATTATGAGGTTGTCAAAAAGGTTATTTTGAGAGCTTATGAGTTGGTTCCAGAGGCTTACCGACAGAAATTCAGAGGTCTGAAGAAATCTGAAAATCAGACTTATGTTGAATTTGCTAATGAAAAGCAGGTTTGCTTTGAGCGCTGGTGTACTTCTATGGAGGTCAAGGATGATTTCAACTCACTAAAAGAGATGGTGTTAGTTGAAGAATTCAAGAACTGTGTTAAAGATGATGTTAAGACCTACCTTAATGAGAAGCAAGCACTGAATTTGCAATCAGCTGCCAAATTTGCAGATGAATATGTTCTCACACATAAGTCCAAATTTCAGTCTAGCAGTAACAATAAATGGTCCCAATTTCAGAAAAAGGGTTACGGTGATACCCAAGATTCCTCACCCAAAGACAAAGACAAATCTGGTGATGGTGCTCAGAAATCCAGTAACAGGTCTGATCAAAGTGTGAAAGCTGACAGTGACAAAAGTGGTCTAGTTTGCAGTTATTGCAAGAAATCTGGTCATGTTACAACTAACTGTTGGTTCCTTAAAGCTAAGAAAGAAAAAGAAAAGGATACCAAACCAAATGCCTTTGTGAAAACAAGGTTAGAAACCCCTGTAGTAGATAACCAATCTGCTAAATTGCCTGCTTCTTGTGGGGCTAAAAAGCCTAATACAGCTGACTTTGTGAGGGAGGAATTTCTTCCATTTGTGTCAGAGGGATTTGTGGCTCTGAATGAGCATACTACTCCTGTCCCCATATATATCCTAAGGGATACCGGAGCTTCTCAGTCACTTTTGTTGATGGACTCCTTGGAGTTACGTGATGAGACCGCTTCAGGGGATTTCATACTTGTACAAGGTATTGAAGGGAGGACTGTATCTGTACCCCTGCGCTCTATATTCTTGAAGTCAGATTTAGTTACAGGACAGGTAAAGGTGGGACTTATGTCAAGTCTACCTATAAAGGGTGTTTCTCTGTTGCTAGGCAATGACCTGGCTGGGGGCAAAGTAGTTCCCCCTGTACATCTTACTTCACAGCCGAGCACTGAAAATGGGGATGAGGACCCATCTCTGTATCCTTCTTGCGCAGTGACTCGTGCTATGGCCAAGAAGGCTAAAGAAGATGATGTTGTGGTGCCGTCCAGTACATTGAATAGTCAGGACTCAGGTGGTTCGCCTCATGACTCTGATTGGCCTACTATGGTTTCTCCGTTTGAGGACTTATCAGATACTTTTATCAGTTCTCTATTCAGCCAGCCGGATGGGTCTGGTGATTCTGATGTGTCTGGAGACTTGTCTCTGTCCAGAAAGCGGTTGATTGAGGAGCAAACTAATGATCCTGAAATTTGTGTACTAAAGAGGAGAGCCCTTCCTGAAAAAGAAATAGATGCAGTTCCAGTTGGGTATTATCTCAAGGATGGTGTGTTGATGCGGAAGTGGCGCCCTCCTGATATCCCTGCCAATGCAGATTGGGCAGTGGTCAGGCAAATTGTTGTTCCGAAGGTCTATAGGAATGAGATCTTAACAATGGCTCATAGTTGACCTTTAGGAGGTCATCTTGGTGTTAACAAGACTGTTGATAAGATCATGAAACACTTCTTTTGGCCTGGGCTTCGGAAAGACGTTTCCAACTTTTGCAAAACCTGTCACACTTGTCAGGTAGTTGGAAAACACCAGTTAGACCCACCTGTAGCTCCATTGCAGCTTATCCCAGCATTTGGGGAGCCATTCTCTAGGGTCATTGTTGATTGCGTTGGTCCATTACCCAAGACTAGATCTGGAAATCAGTATTTGTTGACAATCATGTGTGCATCTACCAGATTCCCCGAAGCCATACCTCTACGTAACATCAAGGCAACTGCAATCTCGAAGGCTTTGATAAAGTTCTTCACGTTGTTTGGTCTTCCCAGGGAAATTCAGTCAGACCAAGGTAGCAATTTCACTTCAGGATTGTTTCAGCAGGTTGTGTATGAACTAGGTGCAAAACAGATTCTTTCTAGTGCCTATCATCCAGAAAGTCAGGGTGCCTTAGAGCGGTTTCATTCCACTCTCAAGACAATGATGAGGACTTATTGTTATGACCATGAGAAAGACTGGGATGAAGGGGTTCATTTGCTGTTGTTTGCAGCTAGAGAAGCAGTGCAGGAGTCTACTGGATTCAGTCCATTTGAGCTAGTGTTTGGTCATGAAGTGAGAGGACCTTTGCTATTATTGAGTGAACAATGGCAAGAGGAAGAGCCGCAAATCAGTCTGTTAGACTATGTTAGCAAGTTCAAGGAAAGATTGCGTGCAGCTTGTGACCTTGCCAAAGAGAACTTGAAATCAAGTCAGGGAAAAATGAAAACTTGGTATGATCATAAGGCTAGAAGCCGTGAGTTTAAACCAGGAGACAAGGTCCTTGTGTTGTTTCCCTTGCAGTCCAATCCATTGCAGGCTAGATTTCATGGTCCTTATGAAATTCTGACAAAACTCAATGATCTCAATTACATTGTGAAGACTCCAGATAGGAGAAAACCAAAACAATTGTGTCATATTAACATGCTAAAGCCTTATCATGACAGAAATGTTAGGGTTGCAGCTGTCACTTCAGATTCTCCAATGGTCAAAACGTGTGAAGATGAGGGGGAGTTTCAAGATGATGAACCAAGAATTAAAGCTGAAGTTCTTTCATGTAAATTGTCAAACACTGAAGTGTTGCAAAATCTTGATGTAAAACTCCAGCACTTAGAACCCTCACAGAGAGATCAGTTTGAAAGGTTGATCAAGAAATATGAGGATTTGTTTCCTGATGTTCCAAAGAGAGTTACTATAGCCTCTCATGATGTAGATGTTGGTGATGCCAAACCAATAAAACAGCATCCATACCGGATGAATCCTGAAAAGAGAAAGATTGCTGAGAAAGAGGTTGAGTACATGTTAAAACATGATATTATCAGACCCTCCAACTCCGATTGGAGTTCACCCTGTGTGCTAGTTCCAAAACCTGATGGAAGTACTAGATTCTGTACAGATTATCGCAAAGTCAATGCTGTAACTAGAACTGATGTGTTTCCAATACCTAGGATTGATGATTGTATTGATAGTGTAGGGCAAGCAAAGTTTCTGACCAAGATTGATTTATTGAAGGGTTATTGGTGTGTGCCTTTAACTGAGAGGGCCAAGAGCATCTCTGCTTTTGCCACACCATCTGGATTGTACCAGTATGAAGTCCTACCCTTTGGCATGAAAAATGCCCCAGCCACGTTCCAAAGGATGATACAGTCTACAATCGCCGGATTGCCACACACGGGTGCGTACATCGATGACCTGATCACATGGAGTGACTCCTGGGAAGAACATCTAAAAGATGTAGAGACGTTGTTCCAGCGCCTGACCCAGGCTAACCTGACTGTTAACCTGAACAAGAGTGACTTTGGTTGTGCTACTGTCACCTATCTTGGCTACGTCATAGGCCAGGGTAAGGTGGCACCCGCAAATGCTAAAGTCCAAGCCATCATGGACTTTCCAGTTCCTGACAACAAAAAAGCTTTGCGCCGCTTCCTTGGAATGATCGGGTACTACCGCAAGTTCTGCAAGAACTTTGCTGAGATTGCTCTCAGTCTAACTAACCAACTGAAGAAAGGCGTAAAATTCACCTGGGATGATGCATGCCAGAGAGCCTTCGATCACCTGAAGTCTCTGCTGTGTCACTTCCCCGTGCTCAAATCTCCTGACTTCAACAAACCGTTCTCCATCGCGGTCGATGCTAGCGACCAAGCTTGTGGATCTGTGCTCCTACAGAGAAGTGACTCTGATGACATTGAGCATCCCGTGGCATACTTCTCCAGGAAGTTCAATCGCCACCAAAGGAACTATTCCACAATAGAGAAGGAACTGTTGGCTCTGGTCCTTTCTTTACAACACTTTGAGGTTTATGTTTGTACAGGACAAAAGCCGGTGATTGTGTACACTGACCACAATCCGTTAATGTTTTTGAGTAAGATGAAAAACAAGAATCGGAGATTGTTGAATTGGAGTTTGATTTTACAGGAGTTTGACTTGGAAATTAAGCATGTGAAGGGTACAGACAATGTAATTGCTGATTGCTTATCCCGTGTTTGAATGTGTATATATATATCATGTGTTTGAATATTGTATGATATGTATATGTAGACAAGTGTTCACTTAACCATTTTGTATTGAAAAGAAAAATTTTGCCTTTATGAGTCTAAATTTTTCCCTTTTGGAATGGAAGTGTAATGTGAATATAGGCCACTAGATGGCAGTATTTACCTTTTTTTTTGTTAAGCTCAGACTGGAGTCATGTTTAGACATGTCCTGAACATGTCTGGGGCAAGTCTCAGAAAGTTAAAAAAAAGAGGTCTAAATGTGGGTGGGGTCTGAAAGAGAGTATATAAGGAAAAGAATTGAGACAGCAAAGTAGTAGGAGAAATTGCAAGAAGATGACCAGACCTGCCATTCTGTTCAAGACCTGTGACGTTTCTTTTGTGGATTTCTTTGCCTGTGTTTGAGCATTTTCTTCATCCAAGACATCACCAAGCCACCCCACTAAAAAGGGACTGTAATTATTTCTGTTTTTTCTTATTTATCAATCTTGGTCTTTAGTTGTAGGTTGTTATTAGTCTTTGTTAAAAATTAAATGTGTTTTAGTTGTTAAAACTGTGTTTGTCATCCCTTGCTGTTGCTGTTGTGTTAAAAATCTAATTACAAATTGGGGCCATAACAACACTCATAGTTAAATGAACATTCTTGCCGCAGTGCAGTCTGAATGATCGGAGATCGTGGGTTAAGCTTGCTTCCTTGCCGATTACGAACAGAATTTCCACCAAATTATGTTGTGCTCTTTTGAAGGTTAAAAATCAAAATCCCTCGTTATCTTTCTTAGGGTAACATTGTTTGGGAAACAATTAATGGTTTTATGAATTTGGGGGCTACTCCGTGATCTTTGTTCCTGAAGGACTAGGCCTTTGTTAGATACTGTTTTTGTACCAACTCATGATTACAATCATCTGACATCAGCTACAAAATGACATTATTCATTTTTTTAACCCCATGATTAGTCCAAAATTACCTCTGTCCCAAATGTTTTTTATCCCCGCCGCGCATTTAGCGTAAAGTGTGGGATATAGTATTAGGCTCCGCCCGTACATACGAATTGGAATATCTGAAGATATTTCACATCTAGGTAGATCACAGAAAGAGAAAGGTGCCAATCAAGTTTGGTGACCTCGACCTTAATTTCAAGATCACAAGGTGAATGTAACTTTTTTGGACATTTTACCATTTTCGGCAAGAAAGAAAATCCAGCGAACTTTTCTTCATATTTGACTCCAAGCTTCATCTAGTAAAGGCACAGGGCCCAGTCGATTTGTGACCTTGACATTATTTAAGGTCACAGCGACACACTGAATATTTCAGCATCTGTACCTGCATGTTAAACTTGTCAGAAAGAGATCACATCAGTTTGCTGGACATTCTTCATTATCGACACCAAGCTCCATCTAGGGAAAGCGCAGGCCCTAGTCCATCCATTGTCCTTCCATATGTACATGAGCATGAGTGCATACTGATTTAATCCAAAAATTCATTCTTACTTCATGCATTAGCATCCCATGAGTTCATCATGTTTGTACCCCCTCAACTAAAGTGGTGGTCATACAGTAGTTATAACAGATGTACCAAATGTGATTGCTAAAAAAAAAAAAAAATTTGAATGACAGAAACTAAGCTTACTGTGAGGTAGCGATTTGGAACCAAATGCGAGGACACGGGATTGCAAAAAAGAGGAGCTTTATCGAGTAAGGGGGGGTAACCCTCACAAAGAAGACAGCAACAGCACAGAGTCTGCAATCCAAAACTCAAATTCCAATGGGATAGAGCAGAGTTCGTAACCAGGGCACCAATCACAAAAAAAAAAAAAATCGTAGTCAGCAGAAACAGATTCGGTACACAGGCGAGGGTTCGTGGGAGAAGCAAACCCAGAAGCCGAAGGACAGTCCGAATCGTAATCAGGGCAGCAATCCACAAAATTGAGGTGGGGCAGAAAAAGGTGGAAATACAGATGCAACAGTAATCCAAAAGGTCAAACCAAAAATCAGTAGTCGGGCAATCCAGTCAGAATCAGAAACTCAATGATTAGCAAGGCGAGAGAAAAGCAGCACAGGAAATGATCTGACAGAGAATAGCAGTGAGAAGACACCTAATATACACTTCTGGGGAGATCACATGGGGAGAATCACAGGTGCAGTAAGTTAGACTGATTACAAGGGGAAGGCACATGAGGGAGAACCTAATCACATGAAATTGGCCAAAGCCAAAACGTGGACAGGGAACACGAGACATTCCTATAAACAAACATACGGCTCCAGTCACGGAGTTTCTAACGTGCACAGATAATGAGAAACAGGACAGCGTGATCAGGTGTGAGCTTTCACTGAGAATGCAGCAAAGGTAATCAGGGAGAGCAAAGAGGCGGAGACTAGAACAGGGCCAGTGCTGAGGGCTTGTTAATCAATTAGTAAGTGCAACTATACAAATCCTTGGTGCTCATTAGTAAGTTAGAATTATAAACTAGGTTGTTGTTAGTAATCTCATGAGAAAATAATAAACTGTTAGTATTGTTAGTAGATAGAAAAGAAGAGTGAAGCCAGCATCGAGATCAACGAGATCGGAAGGAAGATTGAAAACCAGAATCCAATAAATCACCAGAAGAGTGAAACATAAGACTGGGGCTGAGTGCAATGACCAGACATGAGACCAGACAGGGGAGACAGAGTGCAAAGCAAAATGGAAAACATGAACCGGAATGTGAATATGGCAAAATGTAAAACATGGAAAAGTAATCTAAGACAAAACATGACAAATCCAAGTTACAAATCACAATACATAATACAAAGAATAGTCAGGCATAGCAAAGTGTCCGGAAAACAATAGAGCAAATATCAAAACATGGCAAGATCAAGACAGGCATGGCAGAATCATAACACTTACTTTCTCATGAGTTCATCATATTTTTGCCCCCTCAACTAAGGTGGAGGACAAACTGTAGTTTTCATTTCAAAAGATGTTCGATTCTGCCAAAAGTGAAACGACTGTCTTCAATTAACCATGAACTCATCATGATCATGCTTAATTACTTTTGATTCATGATAAATTCATTACAGTAAGTAATGCCTTAGTTGATATGATGTCATTGCATGAATTCAGACAGGAGTAAGCATGAATTAATTTTAACTCATGATAAGTCATGATGAATTTGTGTATGAAATCATGCAAGAATCATCATGAACTCATGAGTGAATCATGCAGGAAGTAATGCATGATAACTACATAATACATATCCCCTTATAATGAAGTGTTACCGATGCGTTGGATGATCTCAGAGGTACCTCTGATGTATGGTATGGTAGCGGTAGCTACGGGTTTGTTGTCAGTTCTGTTGGTGTGTGAATTGTTGTTATGAATGTTTCGTTTAACGAAATCTACATCATAATTTTTCTTGTCGAACACACTTTGCAGATGTTCGTACTCGTCACATAGTTTGTTGGGTGAGTCACAAAAAAGTTGTGCACGTCAAGTCAATGTCTTAATAGTAGTAATCTTGTGCGATGTAGGATTGTATGATGTTTGGTCAAGCAGTCTGTCAGTGTGGGTCAGTTTACAGTAAACGGTAGTGTGTAAGCGAAGGTTTTTTTGAATGACCAAACAGTCCAGAAAAGGTATATTCATACACTGTGACATTAATGTGAAGGTCACAGTAAGTCTTGAAAATATTTTTGCGTTTCAACAACCACAGTGCAAAATATCAATGGATGTTGACTGAATCATGTTGAAATTTAGCTTCATCTTAACCGATCACTATCACTTCATACCTCTTTAATTTTGAATTCATAATTTGCGGCGGGGGATGATGTCACCTTAGTGACAACACTTGTTGAACATGTTGCAGGCCTGAATGAAAGGAATATAGCAACCTTTTACAAATAAACATATGTTGACCAGATAAAGCGTTGAATACATTTTTTTTCATGCTGTCTGCAATTGAATGCAACTCAAAGCAATTTTAGAAATAACTCTTTCTGTTGCTGTGTGAATTTTCTTCACCTTTCCAACACTTTCCCAGTTTGTTTGTAGATAGATAGATAAGTGTATTCATACCATGCTTTTGTAATTGGTACCAAAGCGTATTACGGTGATAAAGAAGAATCTTCTTACTCCAATGACTAACTACCAACTGGGTAATACATGGCAGCTGTTTTTTTGCACAGAACACTTGCCTTCCTCAACTAAGATGGATAGTTTTTCCAGCCAGTCAAATTTTAAGATGACTTGGCATAAAGATGGAAGGACCAGGTCTGGACCCCCTTGTCTCTCTGCTCTTTCTGACGGGGGAATGGGATCTATAATTACCATAGAAATTCTGGACTTCAGCTCAAGATCTCATCCAAAGTTGTTGCTTTTGCCTGTGAAGCCATTTCCCGACCTCCTTCATGAGAAGAGGCTTAATGCAGGCATAAAAAGTGCTATCTTCTCCTGACATTCGCCCACATAAAATCGACTAACAAAGAACTGTCACTCATCCCTTAACGTCAGCTCAAGAGCAGTGGGCGGTAGAAGTGTAGTTGAGTGAATTGTGATGCTCCAGATGGAGGAGACGACTGTTAACTAAAGTTATGTAAAACCCACACAGCTAAACCAACAACGGAAGAGCTGGGAGCGAAGGTTCAAGCGTGTACTCAGGCTGTTGTGAGGAAAAAAAAAAAAAAATATTAATGAACTTTTTCCGTTTGCAAACGGGACCATGCTGTAATCATGGATATATCTAATCTGCCCCCATGCGGTGAATTATCCAATGTGAGCATTAGAATATTACACCCGAAAGAGGCGACACATCAAACATATCAGCGATCACTGCAAAAGAATCGTAACAGTTATTGTATTTATTCTCATTTCAAATCTGACTCCATTTAGAATTAGAATTTATAATCTAGGGAGAACATGCGTGGATCGCAAAGTGACTACACCTTGAAATCTTAAGAGACAATCGCCATCACTAAATATGTGCTCCCAGGTATTTGCATTATTTCCGAATCCTAGGTTCGTTAGTCATATCAGGGGATGGAAGTCAAACATCACAGCAACCGTATCTTTTTTGGCAGGAATACTGCAAACCCAGATTTTATGCACGCCCATGGGTTCCTTCAGGGAATTTTAACGGATAAACGACTTTTCGTCCGTGGGTTTCCTTAAGGTTAAAATCCCAGAACTGCCAATACATAAACCCTCTATGTAAGTAGATCATGATTGTCTCTCCAACTTAATAAAACCAATTCCCATACCAGGCCACTGGCCAGTCATTCCTCAGTTGGGATTAAACCCCTAGGTATCCGCCGCAACGTGGCTAGAAAGAATGTACTAGTGTTAAGAGTCACTGAGACCCCACAAGTTTAAAGAAATAACAATAATTTACTCACCAGGTAGGCAAGAGCTTAAATCAAACAAATCAAAGTTAAACCAATTACAAGTTACAAACAATTTAGAAAATGAGAGTGAAGTCATTCCGGGCGAAAAAGGCTACACACGGTGCAAGTGTGCAAGAAGTTCGAATAACGAAGCTTCACTAAGCTACATGGACCAACGTGTGGTAAGTCGTTTATGATCTTCCATAATTAAAGAGGCTACTCACGCACTGACGTGCGCGGGGAGGGATCGGATACGATCCTCCCTGACTATATGGTAAAGAGGGTACTACACATGCACTGACGTGCGCGAGGAGAGATTGGATACGATCTTCCCAGAATGGATTGTCTCTTTTTGCTTTAAGCCAAATCACCTCTTTAATTCAGGCGGCATGGGCATAAACTACCTGGAAGGGGGGGGCAAATCTGGTTTTTGTGTTTCCACCACTTTGAGGATGTGATAAAACAATTTAGCAGAGAGAGAAGAACAAAATGATTACCCGAGAGGATTCTGACCAATTTTCAGGAGTTTCCAAAAGGGAATGAACCATAATTTCAATGGGAATGAAACATACTCCATTCAACTCCTTGGATTCTCCTGAGAATTACAAGACCAAGCATGATATGAATATGTACTAATATGATGCAGTTGTCATGAAAAAGTCTTAAGATGAATTAGTATACAGGTAAATTGGGTTATAAGTACAGAAGTGATTTCTTAGCAGGATATTGAACATATAAGCATATTGTGAAGTTCCCAGTGGTTTAGATAGGTTACAGATAAGTTAAGGTCCAGTTATATTAAAGACTGAGGACAGTAATATGACTTCCACAGAGGGCATTGTGTCAGCCAGAGCTTTGCAACTAACCCTCCCATTTAAAGTAACATTAACACCTTCCACCTGCAGGCTGGGCCCACTCAAAATGGAGGAAGTCCAAAAAGTTTTATTGTTATCTAGCCAGGCTCCGGAGTTCCTTGAGGCCCAGTTCCCGAGCTATCAACCATTTGCCACTCCCGGCCTCTGGGCTCCCCCACCCATCAGCGTTTGCAGAGCTCCAACCCCCTTTCCAGATCATACAGTTACTCTTTAATGGCCGCATGGGATAATTTCTTCTCTGCCTTTGACACATCTTAGTGCCCCTTCCCTCTAGGATGCATCCCCACAATGCACCAGCAAACTATTCAGGAACCCATATAAACTGCATTGAGTCCTGTAAAGACAGTTGATATTTTTTTTTTATTCTGTGCTGTTTCTCCAGGACTTCAGTTCTTCTGTTCGTTCTCATGCTGCGTTTCAAGAATGAAAGCCCTGTTGTAAAATAAACTAGAAAAGACAAATCTCAGCGGCCTAAAAGCTTTCCAGCCTGTCAGTATCAGAGCAGGACTTTGATCTAGCTGGGTTTTTGAAATTCGACCAGCGCCAGGCCATCCGCTGACTTCTTTTAGTTCTGCAAAAAGCTGGACGTTGTTAAAAAGCGGCAGTTTACAAAATGCTAGCTGACTAACAGCAGTGTTCATGGTGGGTGTTAGCGAGCCGCTAGCGGGAACTGCGCTTTCAGGCTAAGCGAAGGCCTGGAAAGTTTATCAATTATTTATGGCCTCATACCAAGAAAGTGGCACCGTAAAAGCAAAGCACAAAAAATGCAGCAAAAAAAAGGGAATGAGGGCAAGCCCAGTGGGTTTTTTTTTTCTTTCTTTTTATAAATTTGGCATTTCCAATCCCACCCGAATCTGGAATGCCCATCCGAGAACTATGTACAAGCCTTTCTCATATGTAACCCCCTGTTGCTAGCTCAGGAGAGAGAGAGACAGTTTGCGGCTCTCCTCCGAAGCACGTGCTCGTCAGCCCCTGCATCTTCACACTCATTGGTCGAAACTAGTGCAAGTTCAGAACAAGGTCGGAGGATACCTGAACGTGAGCAAGCTCAGAATCTCACTGACAAGCACCTGAGCCTGAGCAACGAACAAGGCGCTAATTTTTAATTTCCTTCCCAGCAGTCCCTTCCCAATTTGCATTCCCACCGCGCCTTAGCCAATCGTGCGCTGTTCTGAAAAAGCTGCCGACCACTGTTGGTTGGTATGACTGGGGATCAAGCCCGCGCCGTAGTGGTCACTACAGCTCTGCAAATGCTGCGCCTTAACCGAGCGAGCAAACTCGGCAGCTTTGCAAGCCCAGTGTTTAAGTAGGTTTGCAAGAACAACCAACGGGCAAGTATTATAACAAATATTATTGACGGGCAAGTCTTGTAGAGCAACTGGTGGGGTAGTACAGTGGATGCCAAACATGGTTGTGGAAACCATTCATGTTCATACTAAGACTTCTTTATGCCCAGTGATTCTGTGCAGCTCCATAAACTCATTACAGATTTTCTTTCCAACTGTCAACCCACTGTGTCTCCATCTGACCAGCCCCCCTCCCTCACCTTCAACATCTATGGTCTTTTCTAATGAAGTATGGGATCTAATAGTTCTTTCACTGAGTATTCTACTGCCATTGTGACCGTATCACAAACTGAATGCAATGGGGATTTGGAACACTATATTTGAACTCTATTAACGCATTCCAAATACTGTGGTATAAGGAATATATCAGCTGAATAGGAAGCTAATATTTCTGGACCTTCCATCAGGGAAATGTGTATGGATTTTTATGGCATTTTTGTATCGGACAGCAGAGCACGGAGAGAGATAGATTGGATAGTGAGAGAGGGAGAAATGTGTGATAGAGGGCGGTTCCCAGATTTGAACCACCGACGTCGCTGCTTGTGACAAGTATGAGGATAGTGCCCAGGCTTTTGCACGGAGACGCCCCATGTATGTGGATTTGGACATATATTGTAATGGTTTGGCAAGCACGTATGTTGAATGAAAATTGTGGCTAGGAAAACAAATGAGTGGAAATACATTTTAAGAAATACATAGAGGAAATGCACAGCGCTACCATGAAGAAGTCACACGGACTTATAAAGGAATGTAGGCTATTTTTCACCCTCAGAGCCGACTCTGGGGAACAGAGAAAAAGATGTCAACAGTCTAGCAAGAACTCAGCACAAGATGGACGCCCCTAAGGATCAGCTCAGCTCCTGGTGGGATGAAGTAGTGTGGCTGCTTGTGCGCCCGTGTGATCCCAATGGCAGAATTTCTTTTTTTTTTTTTTTTTTAATGAAAGACGGGCAGCCAGGAGTGATTTCACAGCTTTAATGGTGTAGGATCTGTGAATTTTATATTGTTTTTTTTTTTTCCAGACCTGTGGAACAAGGAATTTGAGCCAAAGCATTGAATTGACTATTTTTCTTGGAGCCTGTCAGCTGTAGTGTGCTTGCCCAGATACATTGGAAATCCGCTACCAAGCACATTGCCCATCTTACAGCTGACATGATACATTCTGCTTGTATGCTAAGCACAGTCACATCTTTTCCTGCCCTAGGTCCAGCTGGTTCTCATAACTCCCCTCCAATCAGGGACTGATTTTTAAACCTGTGGCTGAAATTTCGGGCGAATCAGTGACCTTCCTGTACTATGGAAAATCAAGCACAGAGAAAATCAGCGCTATTTCAGACCCTAAGGGCTGTACTTGAGTGCCCCTGATAAATGCCTAACTAGAAATGCATCAGACTGATGAAATGTGAAAACTGGGTTAGTGAGTGAGAGTGTATAGGGTGTAGAACTGGGCAATCCAATGATTAAAATTTCTTTCTTTTTTTTAGTTTAATTGTAACATAAAAGGGAAGTCTTTCAAT
The DNA here is from genome assembly GCA_029721435.1 of Gymnothorax reevesii. Lineage (NCBI taxonomy): Eukaryota > Metazoa > Chordata > Actinopteri > Anguilliformes > Muraenidae > Gymnothorax > Gymnothorax reevesii. Next base: position 175,352,721 of record CM056573.1, read on the forward strand.
TAAATATCATTATAATTATGGCTTGAAATAAAATTTAGCCATAGAACTCATAGGATCTCCCTATGCTTAGGCCCGTATTCAGAAACGATACTCACACTCACCCTCCACTCACCATATAGTGAGTACGATTGAAATGTAACTGGAGTGTGAGAGAGAGAGAGAGACCTACCACTAACCGAGGGAACGGTCCCGCTCCTCGGCAGTTGCTATTCACCACTCGAGCATAACTGACAGTAGTGGGAACTGGGTACAATCCTCACCCTTCAGTGCTGAATGACCTAAACCTGTCGCAGTTTACTTTTCTTGATTAGAAAGTTTCTCAGACTAATTGGTAAAACGACAATCAAATTTATTTTTGATAGCGTTGTTATACATTGCTTCACAAAATTGAGGCGTTTCTATCGCTCATAAATGACGATGTAAATATCAGCATGTCTTCATAAATTCTGTGGTCGAGTGGCTCGCGAAAGGCGCAGGACAGCCTGTGAGGCTCACTAAGCAACAAGCTGTGAAACGTGCGAGACTTCTACCTTCAGCAATTAAGAATGTAGAAAAGGATAGATTCACTTGGCGGCCCACGAGCCTGCTGAGCGCAGAATTTCCCAACCCATGAGTAAAGAAAAGCGTGAGAAATCCAAATGCGTTAGAGTCGTGACGAAAACTGACCACACCTGATAATGTTGAGTTTTCAGAGTTTCTGCAATAGTAATTTAAATGAATTGAAAACCGGGCAATAATTATCAATGCTCGTTCTAACTTAACAAGTAGAACTGGTGAAACATGATAATCCTTTGGATTTTTTGAGTACAAGTAAATAAAATTTTATTAAATGATTGGATATGACCTTTTTTCAATCATTATTTTTAAGGGATGGTTTTGAGCTTCCCTTATTGGCAGTCCAACAGTAGGTACTGGTGGGTAAACAAATGCTAACCTCGAGTTCACCACAGTGCAGTTCGTAAACACTGAAACCAGGTGGTCAGTTAGTAAGTTACCGGCATCGTTTTCATCATTAGAGTTAAAATTTGCATAGTTGCGATTGCGTTGAGCACGTGGCTGTAAATGATCCAGTGGTTCTTATGTTTGTAACCACCTGAAAGCCATGACAACGAAATGCCGGCGCAAGTTAATGCAGCTCAAGGGAGGTGTTCCCTGCACTCAACCTTCACTCAGAAAGAGACGCTATTTTCAGTGCGAGTGTGGTCTCTGAAAGCAAATGCGTGGTAGGGCAACCGCTGACTCATTTAGTAAAAGTTTTAGTACTGACTCGCACTCAATTAGTGTGAGTGTCCTCTCTGAATACGGGCCTTAGCCCTTTATTGGCAGTCAAGTTCAATTTTTGAATATACATGTTTTCTCAATATGGTCTATGGAGTCATGTAACTATTTATATGAAAACCTCCATTTACAATTCACTGTTGATGTGCATTTTGCTTCTGTGGCCAAGTTTCCCTCCACATCTAATCCCAACCCACAAATACCAGGAGATTTGGACGCTGCTGACTTTGTGCTGCCTCCAGTTTCTTAGATAACAGCCACTGGCGTTAAACACCAATATTTCACAATAAAAGACCAGTCAAGTTTTGTCTGAAATAAGCTGGTGATACAATGGTTGACTGGTCGGACTGAGTCAGCTGTTAATCTGTATAACCTAATAAATTACTAGGGCTCATTAGGCCTGCATAATGAGATAAGCGAAGCAAAAGACGGAACATCATTGATATTTTCTCTTCGTTATTCTGTTAATGAGTGTAATATAATAGTGAGCAACATCAGAATTGCTTTGTTAAGCCTAAATTTAGCAAAGTCTTTATGAGGCCAAGTCGCTAATTGGCTACTTTTCTCACAATGTGTCCTCAAAAATCCTTTTATAAAAGTGCCTTTGGTTTTATTCAATACTGTACATTAGCTAAATAATCAGCTGAGCCAGGCCACTGTCACGGATGAGGATTAAACGAAGATTAGTTTAATTATCCTCTACTGAGCTTGATTCTGGAAATTAGCATATGATTTTCCAAAGGAGGGAATAAGGAATATGTTGAACTTGGAGGACAGTGTCATAGTTCAATGTTCCACTGTTGAATATTTTGCGGTACTGCCAAAACATGGCCCTGGATGTCCGGAAAAGTGAGCAGGAACTGATGCTACACTAGCACAGCCAGCGGAGTGTTTTTACAACCAGAACCAGAAACATGTTTGTGGTTTGGTTTCTACTCGAGCGTTTTGGTGACTTTGGTTCTGTGTGAATGCTATCATTGTTTCAGCCAAGCAAGAACCAAAGGTTAAGGTGGGTGCAGCACCATTTCAAGATGGCAGAAATGAAATACAGCCATATTTCGATGCATTTCGGCACTTAAAATAGGTCTGTGCCAAATTTTTTAACAACACAACTATGTCCACGAACATTTTTTTTGTACGCCTTTTTCGTGCACATATGTAAACATGTTTCTGGTCATCCACTTGACGTGACAAACATGTTTCTGGCTCTGGTCGTGTAAACACCCCAGAAAGAGACTGGAGTGCACATCATGACAAGAGCATTCTGGGAGTTGTAGTGTGAAGTGGCAGTATGTCTCCAGAAGATGCCCTTGGTCAAGAATTCAAGTGATATTACGTTCACTATTAGCCAATGATCTGAATTTTTTTTGTCTCAAAATCTAATTATTAGGTCTGATGTTGGTGTTCATGCAAGGTAAAAAAAAAAAATCACCCACCCATGTTGTCAAAGTCAACAATATACTTACTTTAATTTACTTTAATACAAGCATTTCAGCAGCAGTTATCCAGCTCATCACCTCTCTGAACTGATGAGCACATTCTGGCAGCTGATTCATTGCATATTCAAGACCATGGGCTCTAAATTCGTAGACCAGGCGCAGGCGTGGCGCAGGAGCAGCGAATGGGGGGTGCGCCGCGCCAACGGGGTGTGTCCAGGCGTATGTTGCAATTTCGTGCCCGGCGTAGCCTGGCGCAAGTATTCCTCTGTCCCGCCTCTGTCCCTCCTTCCAGCGCAAGTTGGCAAAGAAGGCATGTTTGGGTATAACACAGCCGACTCAAATATTCACCAATTCTGCTCCGCTTAAGTCTACATTAAGCATTACGAGTGTGAGTTAGCTGGCTAGTTAGGGAATTCGCAAATTATTACCATTAGTGAACTTGAATGGAATTTCAAAATCAAACTATGACAGATCATTCAAACTTTTGAAGTTGTAATGAAATACGGCGGTTGCTTATTGGGAAGAGAAACGATGGATAGCGTGTTCCTATTATTACACCCTGTTGCTGCTTAAAATTTTGGGATTAACATGCATGGGCAACAATGCGAGATATTTGACACATTTATTTTCAATATGTGATCTTAACTCAGTACGACATCATAGCAATCAGGCTGTATTCCTTTCCCCCACTAAAAACGATAAAACCTAAGTGACAATAATAGTAGCCTAGTATTAAGCAGCTTGCACGCTGGGAGGCAAAACGAATTTTCGCGCGACAGATTGTGTTGAACGCAGTGTCTTCATGTCCGAAAGTCTGACAGGGTTTTAATATCTCCGTGTCTGTCAATCAATTATAGTTTTTAATTTTTTCAAATCTACTGACTCTCTTAGATATTAAACGTGAATGTTTTGATAAGAGGGCTCAATTCTTCAAGATGAGTACCGAGAATTTCAATCGGCGTTTCTGTGAAAGCTCTGCTCAATGAAGTGAGTCGACATTGGCACGGGACAATATACAATGCCACCGTGTCTGACAGCCAAAAAAAGGACGATTTAGAACAGATTTATAACGAAAAAAAGAATAAAAAGAAACATTTTAACAACCGAACTTCCAAGGAACACTGTGATTAATTTATTTGCGTGTCATCTTTTTTGGATGTTCAGTTGGTTGGTGATGTATATGTTTTTTGTATTTTTATTCATTATTTCGTTATTAATCTGTTCTCATATCAATACTTTTACTTAGGGTATTTTGCATTTCGCGTCGGACAGTCTTGATCGTGCATGCGATAATTTATTCACACTGTCAACGGTCATGGAATTGATTTACTCTCTGATTGCAAGCACTATTTGATTTCTGCTGTGGAAATAAAGCATAATTCTGTTCGATCAAAATCTTACTAATTTTCAAAAGAAAGACCGAATAAAGACTGTTGTCTATCTTCAAAGGAAGAAAACAGACCACTAAAATCACCAAGAAATGTCGATAGCTCTTTGCATTGACTTTGACTGTAAACAGTTGTGCGAAAAATTTGTTTCGCGTGTGTAAGTGGCTTTACCGAGCATAGAACGCAAGCATTATATACGCACTGCCTGATGCTGAGGCAGTTTGTGGTTGGCTGAGAAAGATGTGAAGTTGTTAATTTGCATCATTGATTCAGTTGCGTTGATTAATTCAGGTCGAGTTTCCATCATGCGTGCCAACTGTCTTTGATCTGACATCAGGACAATTGATATGGATACTAAAATTTATGTGTTGATTCAGATAGTTACATTAAACAGTGGTTGCTGTAATTATTTACTGTATTGAAATGTGCCTGACATTCTGCAAAACCTGCCTGTGAGGTTTCGGTAACGTGTGCGCACTGCGCGCCGGTCAGCCAAATTACCACTGCTCAGACAGTGAACCAGGTTGGAGCTGGCGAGCTTTCTGCGCAACTGCAGCGAAGACTTTTTCTACGAAATTTTCACTGCATCCTGATGAATAAGTGATTTAAGTAATGAATAAGTAATTTCGTCTGCGCACGGTGTTGAACCTCACAAAATTACCACTGTGCAGGCTGCGGCGGACGAAATTACCACTGCGTGGGCTGCACCACGCTTCGCCACCTGCGCTGCGCCAAGAAATTAGAGCCCCATGCGTCTAATTACATGAGTGCACATCTAACATCAAGATTATTTCCATTATTGGAGGATCTGAGTGTTTTCTTCTTTCATGATGAAGTGTGGACTGTTCTGGATATATTCACAGATTGTCCAACACCTGGGTTTTTCCCCCAAGAGAATCACAGATTATTGCCATTACCACATTTAGGGCGACACAATTGCAAACCAAGCTTTCCAGCCCTCAAGGGTAGAAATTTATACAGGCGAGACAGATGAATGTCACACACAATCTGAGCCAGCAAACCTTTCAGAAAATGTCTAGCAAAAGTATAACACTAAATAAAGATTCTATTCAATTATATTCTGTAGGTTGTGCCTATTGGGAGTCAGTGCTTTGGAATGTTATCTGAAAATTCTCACTCATTTTTACAGAACTCTTGTTTCAGTCACCAGCAGCAGTGATTTTTACATCACAGTGACCAGCTAAGAACACAGAGATGACTCATCAGTCACCTTAAACCTTATGTGATGAAACAAACACTTATGCAATAAAACATTACACAATTTACAAATGACAAAAAATATTGGGTTGCTTGATTGGCATTGTGTGACGACACAACTATTTTATCTGCTTTAATGTTGTACTTATCAAACTCCTGACATCAGAAAAAAGATAAATCTGTTAACTCCTCAATTAGACACGGAACCAACGTCAAAACGCTTGCTGGTTACTGCATCTCACCAACGTGGGTGTAGCGCATTCTAAATCTAGGCAGCCTCTGGTTCTAAAAGCGGCAATATGCAGTTGGGGGCCCTGCGAATGATAAGATCCTTTCAGAAAATGTATGGATTGCAGGGCTTAGCATACTTGTGAGTTTGTGTTTGTGTGTGTAGGGGGTTGGGGGGGGGTGGCATGGCTCCGGAAGAAAGTGGACGTTTGGGAATGAATAAACTGTGTGCAGATGGTGACTGTGCCCCTGTGTGTGTGTGTGCGTGTGTGTGTGTGTGTGTGTGGGGAGGGGGTGGGGGGGGGGGGAGAAAAAAAACCATATAGACATAGTGAGTGGTGTCATTGCCCCGATTCTCTATTATCCATAAATCCTCCATCCCCATAGAGTCTCCTCTAAAAGCCACTTCTGATTTCCAAATCACCACCACTTCCCTCACAAAGCAAAACCCTTTCCTGCGGTTAACCGTTGTGAAAGATAAATGTTTGCAGGATTTATTGGCCACAGAAACAGAAAAAAAAATAACAGTCCACTTCGCATCAAGTTGCAGTTGGTCCTTGATGGAAATTTCGACTTGCACTCAGCACAACTAGTAATTGAAAACAGTTTCCTGAGAGCTTTTTGTCGCACATGCTACCAGCCCTAGGAGCTTGAAGCGGATTATGTTCAAGTGCTCAATCACAAACTGCCCAAATGGCCAAACTCTTGTATGGTATTGACGCTGCATCCACCTACACGCCTTCAGCAAGGGATATACCAAACCCCTTTTTTTGAAATGAAGTGACTGTAAATGACATAATTCTACAGTAATACTTTTGCGAAGTGAAACACTGCATGGGCACTGACACACTAACACAACACACCCTTTCATAACAGTACTCACAATCAAACTCGGTCCTGATTTTCTGTCTTGTCCCAAACACTACTGTAGTCCCAGACATTTAGTAAGCTCTATGAGTTTGCAATGTGGAATTACTTAAACTGTTAAATCACACTCTCAGATACTGCAATTCATGCTATGAAGATTAACATTTCAGTGAGCTTATCGAACCTATAGGATTATATTTCAAGCAGTGCAAACATTTTACAGGTCCCCTATCACCTCATCTGGTGCAAAACCAATTAGCAATTCCTAAGTCTGGAAGACATTCCTAAGTCTGTCCCTCTTGAAATCGCAAGGAGGGCAGATCACCTAGAATAATGAAGGAACGGATTATCTTCCCACATGGAAAGAATCTATATGAACATATATGTGCATATATACAACCTAAATGCTGCATATATGCCAGATATAGGCCAAATTCAGGTACATATATGTGCATATAGACGGTATATAGTCTCCTATATCGCTTCTTTATTTCCACATATGGGCCCTATATGTGCATATTAGGTATATGTCTCCTATATAGCTCATATACCCAGTGGCAGGCTCTGTTTGTCACACCTATAGCTGTTATCTTACTTTTGCACCTGTCATACATGATGCCTAGTTCATATTTTTATTCTCAAGGTAATATCTGCATATTAATCCAAAGTCCCCTACAGAAATTACAAGAATTTCACGCAATAACAATGCTGGAGATGCGGCTGTACCGCACAGGAGAAACAGGAAAGAAGACCGAGGCAGGGAATACAGCCGTCTGCTGGATAAAGCCGTCTATGCAGCCTTTGGATGTTAGTCTTAGCGCTTTTCCACAGCATGGTACAAGGTTTCCTTGATTTGACTCACATTAGTTCGTTTTCTATCAAGTGAAAGTGTGGATAGTGCCTGGCACCAGGTGCGTTTTTTAGTTTCACTGTTGTTTAGGTTCTAAGTGAGTATGGCCTTACCAAAAGTGACGTTAAAAACACTGCAGTCTGATTGGACAGAAATAATCCCTGTTGGAGGACGGTTTTGTTAATGTTCACTAAGCACTCTATTTGAAAGAATCAAGCTACGGTGAGCCAGTACCATGCAGTGGAAAAGCACTGTCACATATCCGTTATTGATGCGCCTTTGGTGGTTGGTTTCACAAACATGACCGCCATCCCTGATCCACGATTCTGCCCATCAGTTGCTATTCTGCCATCAGCCCACATCTGAGATTATTTTGTCTTCAAACATCTTGTTTTGGACCCCCAGAATCCAAGAGCTATCTTTGGTGAGGGAGGTGGGGTCTAGTCCATATAGACACATAAATAAGTGGGGCAGTGGGGGAGTCGTCCACCACTTTTCCCATGATGCCGTGCAGCTCTGAGACAGAGACCTTGAAACCAAGGCTACTCTAGTTTATATTCCCCACAGACCTAAAGGCCTCCATCATCTCAGAGAAAGAGAGAGAACAATGTGTGACACAGAAGGAGAGAGAGAAACGGAAAAAAAGAGGACAATGATCTAGTGTCCACTCCATCTCTGGAATGGTGATTTGTTGGCCGTTTATATCCCAGCCTGACATCTCCATCTGGAGTGGCTGTCACCTCGATAGCGCCGGCGCTAACAAGAGGCATGTCACAGAGCCCGAATCCTCCACACGTTTGTTAGCATTAAAAAGCGCTCGGTCACTGCGGCTGCCACAGAGCCGAGGCCCAATTACTCAACCCCCTAACTGGCAGGGTGATTGAAAGGACGACAGGCCTGACGCTCAGCTCTTCTGGGGTAATTGCGTTAGCTAATGCAGGACAAGCAGATAATTGAGATTTGATTGCATCAATCTAAAATAAAAAAATAAAAAAAATACAAAATGGGCTATCAGTGAGGCAATACAATGGAGGAGACAATGCAGGGATTGAAAGATAGCAAAGCAGCTTAACAACAAAGGATTTGTATGGAAAAATTTCAAAAGCATATTATGAGTAAATGGAGAAGTGGGTATAGTTGCGGTCGAGGTAAACTAATATCAGGAAACATTGCAACAAAACTAAAAGCTGCTGGCAATGGGTCCAGAAAAAGCCAAGACTTTAAAATATACCTTTCTTAATTTAGTCACAAGAGTATATGCAATCTAATAAATGAATTCCATCAGTGCTGCACCTCTAGTAAGCCAGAGATTGATTTTAAAGGCTGGGACAAATGGGCTATGGCCTTTACAAATGGCTTCTGGTTTAGTAAGAGAGTTTTTAGCAGTTCTTTGTGAGCAGCAACACCAGCTACCTCTGAGTCTCACACATTATGGGTGAGACTCTTGCATTTGGACCAGATTCAATAAGTCCTCTCCCATCTCACACGCTGGGAACTAATATTACGTGAATTTGCTTCGCAATGAAACACACAGTACTGTGTAAAAGCTTTTGTAATCCCAGATTTTTTCCCCTCAAATTTGGCCACAGATATGAACTTTCTCCATATTGGGCTTGCTGAAGATAATGAGCACATTAGTGAAACCAAATGTTTATTAAAAAAAATACCAAAAAATGTCATTATTTAATCAATGACAGTTGACGCAGATGACATAGCCCTGATCTTAACATCATCAAGGCTCTCTGTAATTATCTGGAGAGACAGAAGCCAGGGAGACAGTCGGTAAAATTGTGATGCACTGGTGCCAAAAGATGTTAGACGGGCACCAGCCCTGATAGCGGAGACTGGCAAAAATTATGTCCTGTAGACATCTTTACGTCATATTTACGTCATATATTTACGTCGTTAAGACATCAGTTTGCAACAGCACAAGACTTAAAAAAAGACATCGTTTTTTGACGTCATATTTTTTCATATTGGTAAAAAATAGACATCTCTATGACGTCTTTGAGACCAAAAACAAGCTCTCATACAGGTAAATATCACGTCATACTTTTGTCATATTGGCAAAAAATAGACATCTTATTTATGTCACATATTTACGTCTTTAAGACGTCAGTTTGCAACAGCACAAGACGAAAAAAAAGACGTCCTTTTTTGACGTCATATTTTGTCATATCGGTAAAAAATAGACATCTCTATGGCGTCTTTGAGACCAAAAACAAGCTCTCATACTGGTAAATATCACGTCATACTTTTGTCATATTGGCAAAAAATAGACATCTTATTTATGTCACATATTTACGTCTTTAAGACATCAGTTTGCAACAGCACAAGAGGTGAAAAAAAGACGTCATTTTAGGACGTTATTTCTCGTCATATTGATAAAAAATAGACATTGTTATGACGTCTTTGAGACCAAAAACAAGCCCTCACACTGGTAAATATTACGTCATACTTTTGTCATATTGGTAAAAAATAGATGTCTTTATTTTATCATTGTTAAGTCAGTACTGTAAAATAAGAGAAAACATTTTTGGCAACACTAATATAAATGTACAAATTTCAGCTGCACATTTATAGTTTTGTAAAATAAACGTTGAACAGATACAAGGTATCTTGATGCACATGTACATTTCTTTACTTTTAACTCATATATCAAATGAGGTGACATTATTCTTGCCAACAAGTTTTACAAAATGTCGCAACACAAAACATGTTGCAAAACGTGATAACAGAATAGAAGCACATTTGTGTCAAGGCAAAGAAAATTGGTCAAGAAAATTGGAAAATATGTCAATAGATTTGACTAACTTAATATCCGATATTGCAATGATGAAAACACATCATATTGAGAGTAACACGCGAGCTTATCACTTATTTTTCGTTCATAACTCAAACAAGATTAACATACATGTATGAGAGAAAACTGCTACACATTAAACTGCATACAACTCATACTGTATATACACACCTCAAGTAACCAAGGGATTTTAACATGGCAATCATACGAGAAGTCAGTTCTGTTTAAGAGAAATGTATCCCAAAAATTGAAGCTAAATAATGGTACAATGAGAACCTTAAAGCAAGAACCTTCTGGCAGCATTTCCTTGGCTTAAAGGGGAAGTCCACCCAGGCAAGAGGGAGAATTATGAGAGGAACAGGTCGGTGAAAGTTTGGATGAATTCCGAGTCATAATAAGTTATGAATTTTTTAAACTGAGATTAATCACACACACACACACACACACACACATTGGCAACACTGTGATGTATCTTGTGAGCTCACCTTCCGATTTTTCAGTACATAAAGTTTCATAATTTTTCATTTTCTGTGTCATTGATGATGGAATAGATTTTTCCGACGCTGTGCTAATGGGAGGAGAGCTCATAAGATACATTGCAGAGTCACCAATTTGTGTTTGATCACAACTTCAAAAATTCGTAAATTTCTTATTTTGAATTATAATTTGCTCAGACTTTCGGTAATCTGTTCCTCTGTTCCTAAATATGAACAAACAGGTTTTCAGACAAACTGAGCAGGTAAAAAGAAAAAAAAAGATTGAAAACATTATGATCGTTGAAGTGTAAAAAAAGGAAAAAAAAAAACAAGCAAAAGTAAACAGCAACAGCCAAAACAGAAAAGGTTACCTCAACATCCTTCACAGAATATATTTAATGTTTATTTTTATTTCAACTTTCAGCTAAATCATATCCATATCCCAGCTCAGTACAGGGCGGGCGGAGCGCGTCTGCTCGAAGAGTAGACTGAAAATGCTGCGCAGCTAATCTCGTGAATCAGGAGATTTTGCGCAAGAAAATATGGCAGGAAATAAGTTTCATTTCATAACGCACTCACCTGGGGGAAAAAAATCCCAAAATAAATTTCCCTTTTTGAAAATTCAAGAAACAAGAAAGGAAATGCGTTATTAAATGAAACTTATTTCCTGCGGTGGTAGCCATATGATAATTGATATAATTTCTTAAGGTGGTAAACAATAAGACCAAAAATAACCCGTAATGTGTTCTTAAAAAGACATGGAAAAGTGGTAAATAAATGACGTAAAAAATACGTATTATTCTAGTCTTAAAAAGACGTTGAAAAAGTGGTAAATAATTGATGTAAAAAATACGTCATATAATGATCATATAAAAAGTGAGAACATTTTTGGTCTCATACAGACGTCAAATTAACGTCATTAAATAGTCGGATATACGACGTATGACGTATTGACCAGGTTAGGACCAGTTCATTACGTCTCAAAGAGGTCAGTTTGCTATCAGGGAGGGGAGTGGTGGAATGAAGAAGGACCCGATTGCAGAGACGTAAGTTTATTAAATATATAAAGTGAATGAATGACACAAATGTAAACTAAAAGAGGATGACAAAAAGGGAGTGCTCATAACTAATAGGTGTCATGATCTAAGGCTACCAGCCAAAGGGGGGAAAACCGAAGTTTAAATCAACAACTGAATGAAACTCAACCAATGAAAACCAGGTGTACTAATTAGGAGGGAAAACAGAGGAGGCAATTGAATAATTGAGTTGAATAATTGCCCAGGGGGAGGGGCATTACAATAATAATTGTGGAAAGTTCCAGAACACGAATCTGCAGCTTTTGTGATTATTTTACCTTCCCACAAATATAACAATTCCCTGCAAATTTTTTTACATCTGTGATCAATTTTTGTATTGCGTTTGCAATAGACAACTGCAATTACATTTTGTAATTATTATTGTGTTTGTGGGTGTTACAATTCTTGGAACAGCTAAACAGCCAATTATCTTATGAAACTATGGAACTACAGGACAGTTCACCACATTTTAAGGTAGAGGATAGTTACACCAAATTAAGTTTTGATTTACATTTTACAGTTCAGAGCTTTTCATGGTAATTTTGTTGTTTAATATTTTAAGAAACCTTTAATTTCTCTCTCCCACCCTACACTTACATTTTATGGGAGAGATTCTACAAACAAGTCTCTATGAAAATCTCATAGGATAGAGTAAATCTCCTATCTGAAGCGGTGTGCAGCTGCACCTGGTCATGCCAGTGAGACATTCATACACTGAGACCAGCACACTGCCCAGTCCTCCCTGTAAGACCAGCACGCTCCAGAGGGACTGGTTAAATTGTCGCGCTTACTGTCCTAATTATCTGCTACATTACTTCTGCTGGGTTGTGGACATATTGGGGCGAACCCCTTTGAGTAATGGACTGGCCGTGCATCAGCGAGTTAACTGTTTCCCGAGAGTAAACCTAGTTTCTTATTTTGCTGCAAAGCTGATGGCCACATTAATATCAATTCAAACCGTATTGCACAAACAGGCCTGTCCCACAAAGCCAAATTAAACCACGACAACTCTACAAAACTGGGAAATGTACTGAAGCAAAAATATCTGTTCCAGATTTTGCTTTGTGCTGTTATTGAGCTCATGCAGTAATACTGCTTTGTGGAACAGACCCTCAGAATGTAAGGCTGGGGAGGGGTTTACACACAGATATTTACCCCTGTCTGTAACCCAACCCTGTATCCCCTACCCTTGTTTTCTGAGATATGAATAAAAAGTTAGTTAAAATAAAGATAATTTGAGGGATGTAATAAAAGTTGTACTGCATTCTGGGACCAATCAGACAGCAACAGCTGAGTCTGTCAGATCAGCTGATGTTGATGTCATCACTGTTAAGCTTTACCTTATTGCAATCACCCACTGTATATCGGCAATCAGCTATGTCTCTGGTATCCTTTAATTTTGTGAACTACAAAAACAGTTAGAGAGAACCATGCTTTCTTTCTAAGTGCAAAGAAGACATTAATCAGCCACAAATCAGATGGGATACGGAAGGAGGACTTACACGTGCCATTAAGTTTTACTCCAAAATGTGCAGCACTGTGGTCAGATTATCAATGCCAGGCAGAAACTGACATAATTCTTTCTATTTCTATTTTCTTCATTTTTTTGAAACACATTTCCCCTCTTCCTTCATCTTATTGCCTCAGCTGCTGTGGCTTCATGACTCATTAAACATCAGACGAGGGAGGAGCAAGAATTTATTCTTTTCTAAATCTCAGGAACGGTGGCCCAGTCAGGTGAAGACACTGTGGTTTGGGGAGGGGGGGAGAGAACAGGTAGTGATTAGTTCTGGGTTGGGAGAAATTTTGATGTAATTTTCCTTTAACTTTTGTTAGTGGAATTCATGCTCTGTAAAACTACCAAATGCTCTCCACTGCATTTCACCGAGCCTCATCAATAGTGGAACTTCAACATTTGCAGATTTTCATAAACAGCACTCAGGAGGCCATTTTACCATTTCACAATTGCTCACATATCATATGAACGTTGCCCTCGGTAGCGATTAGTTCAGCCAGTATAAATTTACTACCAGTAATGCTTTCACAAAGGCCACTGCATCATACTGTATCCTGACAATACAATTAAGGAAAAGACCATATGGACGTTATCGTCCCATGAAACACACTGTATGAAGTGAACTGTGACCACACATGTGCTGCTACAATGGAAATAAAGGCTCCATTTCTCAGTGTTATGATCTCATGAGTATTGGGGCACCTCTGCCTCTGCTGTTTAGAGTACGGGCCCAGGAAGAAGTATCTTCCATACTGTGAACCAGATTTACCTTAATCATTCTTAGATGTTTTTCTTTAAATCGATTGGATCATATTGGATGGTCTAACTGGGTAATCATCTACTCAAGCAATCAGTCATTTTAAAAAGAAAAATCCATATTTCTGTTATGTTTCTTTCCTGACATTCATCTTTTAATAATATGAGCTCAGATATGATCTTATTATATGAGATGAATACAAACTGAAGCTATGCAGGAGTGTCCATATTAATCCATCCAGATATCAGCTCCCGACCACAGCATCTAATTCACAGACAAATAAACTCAATAAAGCTCATATATAAGAGAGGAATTTCTGAGATGATTTTTCTAATCTTTTGGTTTCAGTTCCACAAACGTGTCCATAAATGTCCCAGCTTACAGTACAACTGGAATCTACTGTCATGTTGCCTCTATCCTGTCATCTGTTATTAGTACTTACGCATATTTACGGCGACTGAGGAGCGGTGCAGAGAGAGCCTTCCCCTCCAATCCTAACCATCGGTGTCAGTCAGACTCCTTAGAAAAGAGCATCACTGTCAGGTCTCGGCCCTTTCGGTCCAGCTTGCAGGCCAGTTAAGACCTGAAATGGTGCCACCCTCAGCCGTCAACAGTGATCATCTGTGTGAGATCACCACTGTATAAATACCTTTGCTTTCCCATTGTTCCTCGCTACTTTTCGTAAGCCATATGCTTGTATCACCTAGAGCTTCGTTTCACGTACTTGCCATTGCTAAACCAAAGCATTGATATAAGTGCTGTGAAGTGCCAGCACTTTATTTATCAACAGAACCTTGTTTCCATTTTTCTATAAGTAATATTGTAATACTGTTGTGGTAAAACGTATTGTTTCTCGTACTAATAGTTTGTTTTTGGAACCACGATTCCTGTTTTGTTTGCATATTTTGTGTATGCCTCCCGCTTGCAAAGTCGTCATAATGAAAGATTCGACTAAATACATCCTTGCACTTGAGTCCAGTCCACATTATCCCGGCCTCCGTGCTGATTCTTACAATCATCAGTCACTGACAAACAGGAAACAGGGGAACATCACTGTTCAGTCATCCCGTCTCTGCCACAGGAACGCTCTCTCTGCTCAGTATGAGTCCTAATATTTTCATGCTGCCAAACTCATAAAGTATTTAAAATGTGTGCAGACCTGTTACAGGTACCGGGCATCACAGACTGTGCCCAGCGTGTGATGTCATCATTTCCTCAAACCCCTGAAAGCAGTCAGCGTGTAGCCTGTCATGAAACTGGCAGGAGGGCCTTAACAGACAGTGATGAAATAAAGTGTGCAAATGAGAAGCCTAATGATTCATCTGAGCTTCAGTGTGTGTGTGTGTGTGTGTGTGTGTGTGTGTGAGTGGGAAGGTTATTATATTCCGATGAAGACAAAAAAACCCACAAAGATGGTAATGTCTGAAAAGAGCACAGTGGGGACCTTTTTTTGGGTTCCCTTGAGGAAAAATCTTAATTCTGGGCTTAAGGCCAGGTTAAGGTCTAGGGTTACTATAAGATTTATGGTTTGATTTTGGCCTAGTTTTAAGGTTAGCAATTACAATTGTACTCTACGTTAAGGTGACGTGCGTGCGTGCGTGTGTGCGTGTGCGTGCGTGTGTGTATGTGTGTGTGTGTGTATGTGTGTGTGTTAGTGTTTATGTGAGTGAGTAGGGTGGTGATTTATGTGCTGCGCCTGGTAACAAGGGGAAAAAATGGTTGCGTAAGACAGAGCTCTCATATCCCCAGTCATGGGGGGGGGGGGGGGGGATCAAGCGCAAGCTTCCAGTCACTGACTTCTTTCAGTCAGTCAACAGCGAAAATATAACTACGAAATGTGACGACATGGAAGTGCTCAAAAGAGACAACAATTATATTTCCTTATCACTCCATGATCTACGAACTATCAGTGAGCAGCTCGGCTGATAATGTGGGGTTGATGTAATCATTTCATGGGGCGGAAATTGTCATTGTGTCTGTAATAGTGGAGTCCTTGTAACTCTGTTCAGACCCAGACAGACAGAGTGAGACACAGTGAGAGAGAGAGAGAGAGCTGAAGAGACAGAGAAAAGGAGGGGGGTTGGGAGTGCAGTGTTCTTGTTTTTTGTCTCCAGGTAAATGCAGCTCTGCGATGAAAAGAATGTTTCAAGAATAGGTTCAGTGCGTGTGGGAGGTCAGCGACAAAATGACCCGAGGAGAGACTCTTGTTGAGCTGCGCCAACGTCAGACGTCAGTCTTTCATAAACATTGTTTGCTCTGGATATAAATACTCCCAGTAAAGAATTGTCATGATGCTCCCAAACTGAAGTCATCTGGAATCTCCATAATGATGGTGGAACATAATCGATTTCCATTTCAGGCTCAATAAATTAATGAAATGAGGGAGGAAATGATAAAAAATTAAAATGAGCCCATTTCTTGTGTCAGGTGAGCCTGGGAAGCAGAATTAGGGATTAACAGAAACAAAATTAAATGAATATGGAATACATCAAATTGAATTATTAGGAAGAAACAAACCAAACCAAACTATCCAGAACTTTTTACTGATAACAACACAACGATTACCAACATAAATGAGGGGGTTGAAGGATTTAATAACTTTTTTGTGAATGTGGGTCCAAAATTGGCAAGTGAAATAATTAATACTGGAAATAAATGCATTATTGAGGACTACGGAGAAAGAGATCCAAACTCAATCCTGTTGGGAACAATAGAAAAAAATGAAATAATGAAAATAGTTAATGGATGTATAAATAAAAACGTCCACAGATTGGAGTAACATTGACATGAGTTTGATAAAGTAAACAACTGAAGAAACTATAGATCCACTAATTCATATATGCAATTTATCATTCCAAACCGATACATTCCCAGATAAAATGAAAATTGCCAAGGTTATCCCAGTACAAAAAGCAAATAATAAACATCTTAATACTAATTATATGCCGATATCTCTTCTTTCCAAATTCTCAAAAGTACTTGAAAAACTTTTTGTTGCAAGGTTGGACAATTTTATTGAACGAAACAATTTATTCATGGACAGTCAGTATGTGTTCAGATCAGCCAGATCAACCTCAATGGCTTTAATGGAGTTAGTTGGGGAATTAACGAGTTGTATCGAAAATAAAAAATATGCTGTGGGAATATTTATTGATCTCAAAAAAGCACATGATACAAGAGACCATGAAATTTTACTTGAAAAAATGGAGCGGTACGGTATAAGAGGTTTAGCTTTTGACTGGCTGAAAAGTTATATTGTAAATAGGGAACAATTTGTGCAGATGGGCCAACACCAATCTAAGTGCCTCAATATTACTTGTGGGGTCCCACAGGGCTCAGTACTGGGTCCCAAATTGTTTATTTTATATATCAATGACAATTACAAAGTATCAGATTTGCTAAAATTTGTTGTTTTTGCTGATGACACAAATATTTTTTGTTTTGGAATGGATTTACAGCAGTTATTAGAGGTGGTAACAAAAGAAATGGGTAAAATTAAATGTTGGTTCGATAAAAACAACTTATCCTTAAACTTGAACAGCACAAAATAAATTTTTTAAGCGTAAAATAAATACAGAGGTACAAGTCAAAATTATTAAGGAAATGATAGAGAGGGTTTATGAATATAAGTTTCTAGGTGTATTAGACCATGTCACGCAGTGAGCGATGACGTGGTCTGCTCATAGTTCGTGCGGAGACGGCTTGCTGGCATTATTACAGGAGAGCTGACCGGGCGCTACTGGCGTAGGCATTTTTCATATAACCTTATCACCGTTTCCTACATTTAATATTTTGGGTTTATCGGTCATTGTTTCCACGAACCACCTTCTGCAATAAATCGGTCAGCAAATTACATTGTTGAATTTACAGGGAAAGGCCTACCTGCATTTTCACAATGTGTATTCATTATCCCTTCCACAGAAATGTTCCGTATCCATTGTCACGTTCCCCCATCATCTGTATCATCTTTGGTATCCGCAAATGCAATTATTCACGCTGGCTGCTTACTTTATATTCATACATTGGCAAAATATTTCGTAATTACCTCACCGCAGTGACTAGCGATACATTCAACAGTATACTTCCGGAAAAACCGAGTGGCCTGTACTACACTTTGTAAATAGGGGGATTTTGCGGGCGGCCGTGGGCACAGACCACTTTAGAAGGGGTGTTTCATGGGTTTTTGTTCATATGGGGATTTTATCTGCACATATGTTTTAGGGTATGTCAAAATTATTTTGTATGTTTGTTTATTCTGTGTTGGGGTTAATTTATTCATCATTTAGTTTCAACTGTGTTTGTATGAACTGATTTGACTATTATTAGAAATGGTGTTTGCCTGGGGGAGGGGCTACAGCTGGGATTAGGCTGTATTAGGCCCCATGGTCTCAGTTGTAGGAGGACTGCTGAGGGTAAATGTACTGCTGGTACTATAAGTTTGCGCAGGGTCTAAGGATATAGCCTGGCAACTTCATTGCTTGTTGATTTTGTGTTTTGTTTAGTCTTTCTTTATACTATTCTTTTGACATTTTTGTACTTGCGCACTGTAAATATTTGCACCTTTTTAAGAAAAATTAAAAAAAGGAAAAAAAAAATCATTTTTGTTGGAGAATTTGTCCTGTCCGTCTGCTCCGCCGTCGGTCGTCCTGCCACAGACCATAAGCTCTGAAGCTCTGAAATCTCATGTCATATATCTGTGCTCCAAGATCTGTAAAAGTGTTGGGATATTGTGGAAAACTAGACATAAGGTGAACCAAAAAACACTGTACATGCTGTATAACACACTAATTCTGCCATATCTCAGCTACTGTGTGGAAGTCTGGGGTAATACTTACAGGAGCAACTTACAAAAAATATGCACACTGCAAAAAAGAGTAGTAAGGTTAATGAATCATGTGGGTTACCGAGAACACACAAATGTACTGTTTTTAAAATCAAACATTCTGAAATTCATGGATCTAATAAAATTTAAAACAGTACAAATCATATTGAAAGCAAGACACAATCTACTCCCAAGAAACATAAAAAAATTATTCAGTGATAGAGGGGCGAGATATGAGCTAAGAGGGAAATTAAATCTGAAACAAGCTTGTGTTCCGCACGACACAAAAAGCATGTGCATATCAGTTTGTGGGGTGATCCAGTGGAATAGCTTTGATGATGACTTTAAGCAAAGCAATAATATTACACAGTTTAAAAGCACATATAAGAAATCAATCATGGATAAATCCAGAGATGAGGGTGAGCTCAAAGAATAATCATGATTTAATGATGTGGGGAACGTTGCAATTGCAATGTTAAAGATATCTTGGTGAGTATTACTTTCAGGTCTAAAATAACTATCTTTATGTATAGTGTTACTGTAATGGTGGGGTAGGACTTGATAAGCATTTTTGCTTCTTCCTGCTCCTTCTCAAACACATGACAAATTTTCAGTCTTCTGATGAATACCAAGTGATGTATTGTATATGTATATTTTGTGTTATTTTTATTAATTTTTATCTTTTTATATACTGTAGTTTATTTTTTTTGTTTTTGTTGTTGTTGTTGTTGATGTTTGAGACAAACAAACTTAAAAACAAGGCAAAACATCAGCAGAATAAGAGATCTGACCCCTCCTAGACCCCCCCCCCCATCCCATCTCCACCTCACCTCCTTTGAGTAGTGCAGCGCTACCTTCAATCGGCCTCAGTGATTTGAAACCGAATATCAACATCTCTCATCTTACTTCAGTACAGACCGCTCACTGTCTCACTGGTACATGCTTGACTGATGTACTACTCTGATTCCAGACAACAGCCATGGTTTATTGGCTTCCACATTGCAGAACCCTTGTATTATCAATGTGAAGACTGAATGCTCCCAAATTGAGCCATTTTACCTCGCAAAGAGCCCTTGAAGTAGACAGGGCTCCCCTGTGTTATCAGTGGTTGGGCTTATCCTTTTGAAACCGTTTATTTCTGAGCGTGTGAGTTATCTGCCTTTCAAGAGCTAAACCATCCCCTTTCATATGTGGTATGGTCTATGATAAAGCAACTGTAATTATGGTCTCAGAAAAATGCCCCGACGGAGATGCATATTCCTCATTTTCAGGTTATTTGTGGAAACACAATGAGCACCTTGGCAAAGCACAAGCAGCAGTCATCCTTCATCTAGTATTTCCTTTATGACGTCACAAGTGGTCTGTCCAATTCTGGAGCTCAACAAATCCTGTCCATGGCAGCAATAGAAGAATTAAAAATGTCAAATTCAGTTGAGATCAGTTGTGTTAATGTTCAGAGATGAGGCAGTTAAGATTCCTATGGCACCGTTGGCTACCAAGACCACCTTAAAAACCTTCAGGCCAATTAGCATCCTAAAATCTTCACCTCTTCTCCTGGTCTCCTAGCGTTCCTCTTTCATCTATCCAAACATTCACAATCCATCCAGGCCATTTATTGGCAATTACCCCGGGCCGTTCACCAGTACATGTCATGTGCGCAATAATGGCTAATGCGACAACATTGAAGGCATTACAACCAATTACCAAGCTGCTAAAGCACGTTGTTGCCAGGTGTTCTTGCTTCTACACCGGCGTAAGGGGCCAGGCTTTGGCTGTGGTCACAGGGCATTAGAGGTGAACCTACTGCTATAGACCTGTGGCTGCAGCGTAAGCAAAAGTGAATGTACATGTCTTCATTTATTATGGGAATGAACCATGCAAGCTTACAAGCTCACCCATCGATCGCATATATTGATCCACTGCTATAACTCACTGTATGTATTGAAGTGTCGATGGAAAAGGTGAATGGTGAGCCAGTGTTATTTGTAAATTATTTGACTGTTTGTGTGTATTTGTGTTTTCTGTGTTCGTGTGTGTGTGTGTGTCTGTGTGTGTGTGTGCGCTTGTTGTGTGTCCATATGCACGCTCCTGAGTGTTTGTGTGTGCATGTTTGTGTCTGTATGTATGCTGTGTGCGTGTGTGTTGTTTGTGCAAGTGTGTGTGCATGTGCATACTGTGTGTGCGCACTTATATTCCAAAGTTTGAGTGTTTGTTGGAAAGTTGTGTGTCTGTTTAATTTTTGTGACAGTGCGTTCATGTTGTGTGTGCATGTGTCTGTCTACCTGTGTGTCATATGTTTGTGTGCCTGATAAATATATGCATTTGTGTGTATGCTGTGCGAGTGTGCCTGCCTGTAGTGTGTGTTGTTTGGGTGTGTCTGCATTTTGCTGAGATGTATCTGTGTTCATATGGGTAATTGTTGATGTTTGTGTATTTTCCGAATAACAGTTTGGTATTTTGTTGACTGGACAAGTTTTTAGGAGGACTCTCTCGGGTCGGCGAAGGGGGACAGAAGGGGGTTAACAAGTGACTCATTTTCAACAAATATGTTTCTCATTATCCTCACATGACATCTTCACACAGTGATGCGCAGCAGTGACATGATGTGAGCCACAGCCCCTCTGGGTCTTCCTTAATAACCTCCATTGAGTATTACCGCATGATTATCATTTCTCATAACAGCAGGTGTCCTGTGTTCTGCATTCAGGCAATAACCATTATCCCTGCTGTTTTGAGTCGTGTGCCGTGCTCATATTTTGCTGCTGTTGATATTTTGTCTTTGTAACTTTATACAGTACAGTCTGTATTTAGATAGTAGGACATTTTTTGCTCTTTGGTTCTGCACTGCTGGAGGCTTGGAGATTTGAGAAGAGTGGCTGTGTAGGAAGAATGGAGGATGTCAGCTTCAATTTGCAGCCATTTACATCCTCATGACGTGAGCGGTGTACAAACTGGAGCCCTGCTTTTACACTGTTTCATGCCCCGTACGCTGATGCACCATATCAAACCTCATCTGCCCTTACACTGTGTCTCTGTCCTTTATGGCAAATTCTTCCACTGGAAAAAAAAAGAAAACTTGACTGAACTTAAAAAAGTAGAACTACTAACTGTAAAACAGAGTTTGCGCAACCTCAAGTCCCAGTGGTCGCGCAAACTCATGTTTGAAAGAATTCGGAACTTGAAGTTCAGGAAACTTAAAAACGCTTTGCTGCTGGTGCTTTGCCTTGTAAGGAAAGATGACTTGTTGGTCATTATTTACCTTTTAAAATGCGCAGTCAATGCACTAACACCTGACAGGATAAAGAAGTGAAACAGCACAGAAAGTCACGTTTGGAGGGCGGAGAGAGGGGTGAGAGGGGGAGGGAGGGGGACACTGTTCCAGACCAGTAACTGCTGTCTTTTCTTGTTTAACCCTCTATTCACCAAACCCATTTCCAATTGTGTAAAAATCATTTCCCTAGGCAAATATGTTGATTATGGGCCTATGTTGATTATGGCCCAATATTTGGAAAAATTGTCAAAAATAAATAAATTAATAAAAATAAATAAATTTTAATTTTAACTTGACGGACCATTCAAGTTATTCTCAAATGTTTATTTGGCAATGAGAAGCAAAACCAGCAGGGTGTCCAGGCTGTTAACCCTTTCACTTTATGTAGCAGACATGCTATGGTGGTTAATAGAGGTGCTCTGTGTTTGGTGCGCTTGATTTGACATTACAGACAGAATTAATTTCTGAACACCTCCAGTCAATCTCAGAACTACTTTATGCACTTAATAGCTTTCCCATTCATTTGCCTTTAATAAGTTTCTGTTCCTTGAAAATCATGCTCAAACCAATTAAGGTGGAACAAGTGAGCCCTTGCCTGCAATGTGGTGACTATTTGTTTTCAGATGTGAGTTCGCTGAATTTAGCGCCATAAATTACGCTCAGATTGCTTGTGTTCCACTCCCAGACAACCCCTGAGCAAATCATTTATTTCCATCTGATCAGATTTGATAGAAAAAGCAGTGGCAGTACCCGGTTCAATCTGGCTTTGGAGTGAAATCGCATATCCTTAATTCATTCCCCAATTTACAATGTAATGAAGGAATTAAACTAAATTTTTCATTGAATTATGCTTCCCTCGGAGATTTTCCCCTCACCATGTGAAAGGTAACTGCAGAAAAAAAGAAACGCTCTTACTCAACAAAAACACACTGAGGAAACACAGATTCTAAAAGATTAGAAAACAATGTAAACAAACCAACAACAAGAAAAAAACCTCTGGAAAGAAATGACATCACAATGTGTAGAACAGCGTCTTGGAAGTATATTTAATACTTTGTCGCAGAAAATGCATATAGTTTTTGCATATCCATGTTTGTACAGATATATGATGATGAAGATGATGATTTTGGATGATGGGGAAGAGGAGAGAGAGAGAAAGAGAGAGAATGTCATTATGGAGGGGAAACGATGAAACGAAAGACACAGATAACAGGGTGTTGCAACAAATAGATCTCATGTACAGCCCAAAAGTAAGGATGTTGAGGTACAGCTACTGTTGTTCTAATCCAGTAAAACACAGGCACAGCTGTACTGAAACCCTGCAGTACACAGGGATTCTCTTGTACAGAGATCTTATCTTCTGAGCCAAACTTCCTTTAGTTACAGCACCAATCACTGTTTGTTAGTTAACATTACGCTTATTGATTATGTGACAGTCTCTGTGTCTTCCTGATGATATCACATTTTGTATCCCTGAGAACAACTAGAGTTTCCTGTACAGCTGAGCATCTCTCTCGATAAGAGTATCCGCTAAGTGATTGTGATGTAGTGTAATGCTGCACTCTGTACTCTGGTATTAGATTCCGGCCTTGTCTTCTGCAGATATGGCTGTCGGCTCAGATCCCAGGTGGACTGCAGGGCTAATGAGGAAGGTTGCTGAATTGCTTTAGGGAACTTCTCAGCCTCTGATATCTGAGCGCTTCAGTGACAGACCTGACACGTGTGATACAGGTACTGAGAACTGTCACAAAATGCAGTGAATTAGAATAGCCATGTGATGGTGAAATAACTTGTTTTATCTCTCCTTAGCTTCCCGGCAGCCATTTTGGTTCACTAGGCACCACCTTTTCTGACTGTCAGCTAATCTTAGCTAAAGCTCATCGTGGAAAAAAAAAAGTTTCCTTATGTTGGCAGACACATATTAGGGTCATTATATGTTGGTCATTCAGCTGTAGCTTTTATCCAGAGCAGTTTACAATTAAACAGAGTAAGCAGGGGCATCTCCCGCTGGGTTCTGGGGTAAGAGCCTTGCTCAGACGCCTTATGGCTGCAGTATTTACATCTCCAAAAGAGCTTGAACCATCAGCCTACTGACTGTCACTCAAATACTGTACCCACAAGAGTAGAGGTCTCCTCCATCATTGTAAAATTTTGATGGAATGTTTGCTATGATTAATCAAGATAAACTTTGTCTGTGGGAAACCAACTCCCATAAACACTACAGGTGATAGTGGTCTTATAAAATAGTTGAAGTGATTTGACTTGGCTGAAAGGGCAGATAGATTTTTGTTTTGTTTGTTGCACAACTCTAGAGTGAGACTAAGGAATCTGATAGACCCGACTCAGACAGCTTTATGCTGCCTGCAGATTATTTATTTACTCACACTGGAGGAAAAGAAAGTAAACAAGTGAAAAGGCAGAGGAGAGAACTGATGGAAGCCTGGTGAATAATGACAGGGGGACAGAGGGACTGTCACTTGTCAAGCATGAAGTCACTTTCTAAAGGTGTGTGTCGAAGTCACAATCCCTCTGTGTTGCACCTACACATAACAACAAAAACAGAAGCTCGCACAAGCAAACAAACACGAGCACGAGCACGAGCACGCGCACACACACACACACACACACACACACACACACGCACACACACACACACGCACACACACACACACACACACACATTAACATACCACACCTCACATGGATACACGCTTCTGCAGACATACATTCACACACACATGAACGGACACAAACACACACGTGTAGAAACACACATGGACACATATCTGCTCAGACACACACACATATGCACACGCACGCACACACACACACGCAGACGAACATGCACACACACACACGCACGTGCGCGGATATGTCATGGGTCCAACATGTAGGCCTGTCTCAGGCATGGCTTGAATACTCCTACCAGATCTCCCTCCTCCTCTTAAACCTGGCTGTTCATGTTTAATTCACTTCATTACATAGCAGCCGTATCACTGGGAAAATGAGACTGACTCGGTATCTGATCCTTTTTGGATCTCTATGGGGGAAATCAGGCAGTGATACTGTAAGCAGGGGCCTGATCCATGAAGCAAGATTTCAGCTGGATGATTTCACTGGGTCTGCTGATGGATTAGGAACATGGACTGAAGTAAAAACAGCAGATTCCGTATTTACTCAAAGCAGTTATATTCAGTTAACTCAGTATTCCTACTTTATGGATCTGACCCCATGGCTTGACGCCAAACCTGAGGCCCCTTTTCTCGGAGTTCATTACATGAAGCATCTGGCAACAAGTGTGGTAATTTTTTCTTTCTCTCTCTTTTTGGTTCTTTCCCAGCCCTTGTTCTGATCAGAGACCCCCTCAGATACCTCAAAGTCCATGGAGCAGTAAATCGAAAACATGTTTGAAGCGCTGCACACACATCTTTGCTGCTATTTATGGTGAATCTGGGCTTCTGGCAGGCGCACTTTTGTGTCAGTCACTATTCAATACAACTAAAAGAATATGGGAGAAACCTTGATGGAGTAATGTGCTCTGCACAAAGGAAAATGAATGCTGCTTACATCTAACTAATGGAAAATCATAGGGTTAGCCTTGAAGCAGTCTACTCAAATCACCCTAGCCGTAATTCACACTGCACTTATGGCAGCAAAGCCTTAAATTCATCGACTTCTCAAGGTTGAGAGCGTGAAAGAGAGAGTGTTAGAAATAGGGAAAGATTGAGTGAGGGAGAGAGAGTGCCAGTGCGAAAATTAAACAGAATATCAGAGATAGAAAAAGCAACAGAAAGGAAGAAAGAGAATAAACTAGATCATTATTTTAACTGATAGAGGGAAATCCAGCTACTTTTCAGGGTTTATCCGAGCCCACGATTTCGAACACAGATGTGTACCTCAGTTCAGTGTGACAGTGGTCACACTGAGGTAGAGGAGTGTGGTGTGGCCCGGGCTTTAGTTTGGACTGATCCCTCTCGCTCTAACTGGGCTTAAGAGCCTTACATTAGGCCACAAGATTTGCACTAACCTTATTTTGCCTAGCAAGTTAGGCTTTGACCACCAACTGTCTGAGACCCAGACCTCATTGCCAATCCTAACCCACAAATCTCCCGAGACCATGGTCCAGAATCATCCCACCCTAACAGCTCTGTGATCAGCGCTGCTGGGTCATTTCATACCATAATGACTCCTGGTTTTTAGGGAGAAAATAAGAGCAGCAGGAGAGTATATAAAGGTGGAGGACCCAAATGCAAATACATGCAGTTTTATTAAATAAACTAAGTGCTCAAATAAATTGAAAGAATAAAACTATCAAAAAACGGAATGGGAGAGCTCTAAACAAAAAAATGTTACTTTGTGAGACAACTAGCCTGAGCAGGGAAAAACCAAGGTATAAATAACAAGGGAGATAATTAACTTTATTAAAACCAGGTGATTACACGAGCAAAGAGAGAACAGGGGATAACCAAAGAATTAGAAAAGGCAGGTAGCCATCAGGAATGCCTGGAAGGGGGAGGGCATTACACTTGTCTCAAGAGAATCTCCGCTAGTTTTGAAGAGCTCGCTCTGCTGAGGTGTTGCGGACACTGTAGCCACTGTTTTCTCAGTAAATGAGGGCTTAGCCGTGGGGAGGCTAACGTGCTATCATCAGCTTGCATAACACAAACTCCTCGCTGCAGGAAGCAACTCTTTTCTGTTGGGCTGTTGTCAAGCCCTCCTCCTCCAGGTTGTTTGGTTTTCACTCTCTTGTTGTAGGGAGCGAGCGAGAGAGGGAGGGAGGGATGGTGCCAGTGAATGAGGAATGACTAAACTCAGCTTGGCGGGCAGCCGCCCATCGAAGCCCCTGGGATCACGCTGCTGAGGTTGGAAAGATGCGCGAGGCTACAAGCGTTTAGTCATTTTTTCCTTTCTGTTTCTTTTTGTTTCTGTCCTATCCCTTGCTCTGATCAAAGACCCCCTCAGATACCTCACAGTCCATGGAGCAGGTGAAGACGCGCGAGGAGGAACCAGTCAAAGGAGATGAGATGATGATTCTCAGAAGTATGAGAATGCGCTTTTGGAGAAGACGGGATTTGCGTCCAGTGTTACGTGGCTTGCTTGTGCATGGTTGGAGAATATTTGCTGAGTTTCTATCTGTGCTGCGGCAGTCATGGGAGAGAAAAAAAATATTTGGGGTTTTAAACTGTGGAACATTTGTATTCATGTCTGGTGTTGACCCTGTTTGACCACCTGACAGAGAGCAGTTCTTGCTGGTAAAGGCGGAGAAAGTTTCTAAACAAAAGCTTACTTCATGGAGTAATTGGTGACGGGTGAGTGAGCTGACTGTGAAACCTGGTGGCGCCTTAAAATAGGAGCAAAGGAGCTGGATGTTTCCTTCCTTTTCATCTTTTATCTTACAGTTTTTCACAATTGCTAAAACACAAATCTCAACTCTCTAAACCAAATGACCAGTTCCCTAAACATGTTTAATAAAACTAGCTCCAATTTGCCAAAACTATAAACACATTTCACACGTTAGGACACAATTAAAAAAACCGAACTCGCCCTTTCTCATAACTCTAAACACATTTTGTCGTGCTAAAGCACATGTTGCAAAAACTTCTGCTCAAATCCTCAATCACAAAACACATTTTGCACATTGAAGCTCATGTGATGCAAAATGCTCGCCAGAGTCAGCAAAACTCGAACACAATGAACACGCCTGGTGTCCTTGATTAAACACAAAGACTCAAAATTGAAGACACTTGTTGCAAATGATGTGACCACAGATATAGGCCAGTTCAGAATGCACCGTTTGCTGAAGGTTCTGAAGAGCACCAATGGACGGAGGCAGAGGCAGAGGAGTTCGTGTCAGAGGAGGGGGGCAAGGAGGGAGAGCAAGATGACCAGGCTTCGTCATTACGGATGAAATGAGAGCTACAGTCATTGACCACGTCACTGTCCACGGCATGTCACTGAAGCAGGACAGAGTCCATCCAAGCCTTAGCACGTTCTCAGTGGCCACCATTATCAGGGCATTCAGAGAACACAACAGGTACTGTATACAGTTGTTTTTTGGGCACAGTATAGTGTAGTGCAGTGGTTCTCAAACTTTTTGCACCCTGTACCACCTCAGAAAATATCTGACTGTCCAAGTACCGCCGCCATGTAAAAGTACAGTAGTAAAATTACGCAATTGTATTCTGCTAAACATAGTTAAAAAACGAGGCAAATTTGTTCCCAACAAGAGTATAATTTATTGTCGAATGTGCAAAGAAATAGCACTGGAACTGGCATTTAAACTCCTTTACACAACTATAACATACAGTACGCACACAGAGCAAGTGAAAAACGTTAACAATGACTGTAGGTCCCTGTAAATGCATATTTCATTCAGACACACACATACATACAAAGAAGAGCAGCAAGTGAGTACATTACAGTTTTTTTCGATTGCTAAAACACGTTTTTCAAAACTGTACGTTTTTTTCAAAACTGCACACACAAAACTCCAAACATCACACACAAATTGCTAAACCCTGGCATCCCTTTGCAAAAAAACTCTTTGCCATCAAATCTCTTAACATGTTCACAAAATGGAACTCGTCTTTTCATCTGTTAAACACAGCCATATTTTCACATGACACACTCATATCATTCATTGAATAAACACAACTAAGCTTTTGGCTGAACACTACCAAACATTTACAGAACACTGAAGAGCAAAATTGAAAACACAGTTATAGAAATGGAACACACTGAATGAATGACAATTACTCTGGTAAATGAACCAATTCCCTTTTTGTAAAATGACCCAGTGTATGCCCACTTCTTTCATAGACAAACATAAAACAGCACACAAATTTTCAGACAAAAAATTTTATTTACTGCTGGTCTAAAAGTTTACCATATTCACTCGACATATCACGCACTGCAATGGTTTCATCTCACCGTTATTTTACTGGGGGATCGGATGTTAGATCAAGTTCTTAAACTGCAGCTTTGCTTGGAGAGAGAACATGGCTGAGTGAAGTACCATAAATAAGTAAAGTCATCGCCCCTCTGAAATTAACCATGATTAAAGAAACTGGGATCCACTCGGTTTTCATCCTCACTGTCTCAGCAGAGCACAAGACACCTCTTGCAAATGTGTTAACCCTTTCTGGATTGACACATTTTCCCCACCCTTTTCCAGAACAGTAAACACGGATGTCATTCAAGCAGTCCAAACTCCATTGTTTTAGCTATGGTAACAAACAGAAACCATCTGTTCCTAATTATCAGAAACTACCTAGATCAATATGAAATCACTGAAGCACCTGTTTGACACTCCTTCATACAAATCTTCACTTAGCAATCAGTCTGCAGGCCTTAAAAGGTGCAGCGTCTGTGTTGTTCTTTGCCAACATGGATGGAAGAGGTCTAAGGCAGATGAGAGTGAGAGGAAGAGGTAGAGGGGTGCGAGGAAGAAGAGTCCGAGTGCGAAGTGGAGGTATAGTTGGAAGGGCTCAGGTTTCTGATGAAATTCGGGCAACTGTTATTGATCACGTTATCAATCATGGCCTTTCACTCAGAGAGGCTGGACAAAGAGTCCAACCTGTTCTAAACAGAAACACTGTTGCATCCATTGTCAGAATCTTTCGACAGGAAAACAGGTAATGTTGCGGTACAGTATATACAGAAATATCCTCAGTGTGTTTCCTCACTCCCATTACATGTATTCTTTTTAGAATCCAAAGGCTACCATCCTCTGGTGGTAGAGGGAGAATTTTTAGTGCTGAGCAGGAGGCAGCCGTTGTGAACATGGTTGTGGCAAACAATGCCATAAGGCTGCGTGAAATCAGGGCAGCAGTGATCACAGATCAGGGCATGTTTAGGAACATCAACAACGTGAGCATGACCACCATTGACCGCATCCTAAGAAAGAACCATATGGCCATGAAGCAGCTCTATAAAGTTCCATTTCAAAGGAACTCTGACTTTGTAAAGGAGGCCAGAAGCCAATATGTGGAGGTAAGGAAACATTACCACAGTATACTGTAATGCCTTGTCATATCCTGCAGTTAGAGTCAACTGGAGTCACTTTTCATTGTCATTTTGCCTTTTTTAACTTAGAGAATAATGGAGCTTGAAGCTGAGGGGGCACATCATGTCTTCATTTATGTTGATGAAGCCGGCTTCAATCTCTGTAAAGTGAGGAGACGTGGAAGGAACCTCATTGGTTGCAGGGCCACTATCACAGTTCCAGGACAGAGGGGCGCCAACATAACCATGTGTGCTGCCATCTCCAATGTTGGTGTCCTATGCCATATCCCCACTATTGGCCCATACAACACCGAGCGCCTCATAACATTCCTGAATGCACTTGATGACAGGCTGATCCCACCTGAGGAGAGAGGGCTGTTGAGGCCCGGCATGCCACTCTTCCTCATTATCTGGGACAATGTGGCGTTCCACCACTCTCGCCTTGTCAATGAGTGGTTTGCAGTACACCCTCGAATGATGATGCAGTTCCTTCCAGCATATTCCCCATTTTTGAATCCCATAGAGGAGTTCTTCAGTGCTTGGAGGTGGAAGGTTTATGATCACCGTCCCTATGAGCAGATGCCCTTGCTGAATGCAATGACTGTTGCTACCCAAGAAATAGGTGCAGAGGAATGTCAAGGTTGGATAAGGCATGCAAGAAGATTTTTCCCTCGGTGCATTGCAAGAGAGGACATTGAATGTGATGTGGATGAGGCCATGTGGCCCCATCGTCAAGACAGAAGAGACTAAGTATCAATAGTGGCTATTTCTTATACTTTACTGTAATAGATTTTATTTTTGTTTTCTTACGTAATTTCTTATACTCTAATAGATTTTATTTTGGTTTACATGTATTTTGTGTAATATTTACAGTGTTTCAGTTTTCAGCCACAGTTTGAAAAAAAGAATCAATGGAATCAATAAAATTTGCATCAAAGGATTTCTGATTCTGGATCCAATTCTTTGCAAGAAGGCAAATTTGACAACAAATGGCACTGGCATGAAAGCTACGTACAGTAATAGGCTACAATGACAAGCAATGGTGCACTGATTCGCACTGAGTGCTGTATTTTCTATTTTGTTGTCCATTGTGTAATGGTTGATTGGAAGAGCTCATACACTTGTTTGCAGGTTGTGTTGTTTGAAGGCAAAATTTGCTTTTGTTGCATATTTTAAATGTTTTAGCACGGTTAGAGCCTTTTGCAAACAAAATGTGTCATTTCGACCATGAGTGCCACTGTTTCGGCCTGTGTGTTAACAGTTTTGAAAATGTGGATTTTGAGTTGACTGCTGCATCAAAGCAATCAAGAAAAACTGTAACCATGATTAGGTCGTAATACTGGATATAGAGCTGTGTTAATTTCTCAAATGTTTTCGCAACTGGAGGAAAACTTCGGACCGGTTCAACAATGGATATATAGCTAGCTTACATGTGTAATTGCCTGCCCTATGCGCCTATGTAATTTATCGACCCATGTTTTTTCATTAAATTATCGATTGACGAACTCGTTAGCTGTACGTCTCTCAAATTTAACCGCCGCTTGCAAGCTCTCTCTAAAGCGATATGCTAAAGCCATTATCTCTCCAAAAGCAGTCAAACCCTCCAGCAGAGTATGGAAAACTAGGGTCCGAGGAACAATGGGGACCAATGAGCCATATCACTATTTTGCGATCAATCGATGCCAATGGTGTTTAAAATAGGCAAAAAAGTGATATGACTCATTGGTCCCCATGGCTCATCAGACCCCAGTCTCCGCTATAATGTTACCGTGTCATGTCAATTAAGTTTCGAATCGGTGTTGTAAACCTGCGTCTATACCGGCAGTGTCAAACGTGTTCGAACCTAGAGCACTGAATTTACCGTCACTAATTCTTACATCTGTAGTACCTAGTTTTCCCTGTCATAATTCTTTGGCCAGAAAAAATAACGTAGCTAGGGTTATTTCGGGGATTCCTCCGCATACCACTAGAGGAAGCCCGCGTACCACCAGTGGTACGTGTACCATAGTTTGAGAAAGTCTGGTGTAGTGCAATGGTTTCATCAAGTATCCTTGCTGTAAAAAGATTGCGGAACATGTCTATTGATGTTTCTATTGAATGCATGTTTTTTTTATTTTTTGACCGAGTCCATGTACAATTCAGTAACTATTTTTTTTTTCATTTTTCTTTCAGTAATTTAAATATTGCTATGAATCTATGAATGCCAAATACTTTAAAGTAATATATTTTGAGAACAGATAAGAAGGTTTCTAAAAATGTGTCTTGGCAGCTGTGAAAAACTGTAAAAAGATCATTCTCACACCCTGAACATTGTGTTTTCAGTTATTTTTTTTTATTTTTTATTGTAATGTGTAATGATGCTTTGTAGTGTTTACATTTTTGCAGGCTTTGAGAGTGATTTTGGTGTGAAAGTTTGGTTTTGAGCATATGAGCAACTGTTTTGGTGTGAAAGTTTGGTTTTGAAACGAGGATGTGAGGTTTTGCGTATGTAGCTTGAGAAAAGTGTTTTGTGTTTTGAGTTTTGGGAAAATGGAGCCATGTTTTGTGGAATGTGTTTTAGCAATAGTGAAAAACTGTGAGGAGGCTGCCAATGCTGTTAGAATAGGAAAGCAAAATGAGGGAGCCTACTACCGAGAGTAAGAGAAAGTTTAAAAGGATAAGGATAGGGAGGGGAGAGAGACAGACAAAGGGATAGAGAAGGCCCCTAGGGTGATGCAGGCCACTGGGGGGGTCTGCAGGCCGCTGAGGCCTCTGGAGTAACAGCAGAAGCAGGCCCCTGGAGCCTGGCATGTGACGTTGTGTGTGTGTGAGAGAGAGAGAGACCGAGACATTGTGACAGATGGAGAGAGTGAGAGAGAGGGACTGAGACATTGTGAGAGATAGAGTGAGAGGGAATGAGACATTGGAGAGATAGAGAGAGAGGGAGTGAGACATTGTGAGAGATAGAGTGAGAGGGAATGAGACATTGGAGAGATAGAGAGAGAGGGAATGAGACATTGTGAGAGATAGAGTGAGAGGGAATGAGACATTGGAGAGATAGAGTGAGAGGGAATGAGACATTGGAGAGATAGAGAGAGAGGGAATGAGACATTGGAGAGATAGAGAGAGAGGGAATGAGACATTGGAGAGATAGAGAAGAACTGAGACATTGGAGAGATACAGAGAGAGGGAATGAGACATTGGAGAGAGTGAGAGAGAGGGACTGAGACATTGTGAGAGATAGAGTGAGAGGGAATGAGACATTGGAGAGATAGAGAGAGAGGGAATGAGACATTGGAGAGATAGAGAGAGAGGGAGAGAGAGCAGAGGCTGTGTGCTCACTGCGGCCGGGCAGAGGTCGAAACAGAGGCCCACTTTTTACTTTCCTGCCCCAAATATGAACCAATCAGAGATCAAAACTTTCCCAAATTCACTGCTTACATAAACAAATTTCCAAATCAACCCGATCCAAATAAATTAAAAATCCTTTTGGGCGAAGACCACCGCACAATAGAGGCAGCAGCACAATCCATCTCTGCCTGCCACACACAAAGAGAGGGTGTGGGCTAAATCACAGCCTACCATACTGCACTTAATGGGTTAATTTTGTCCCATCTCTGTTCAATTTTTAAAAATTTTTATACAAAATCATTATCGCTATTTTTATTATCATATATTGATTTAAATGTTCATGTGTATATATCTGTCAATTAGTATGTTATTGTGAGTTTTGCTTGTCATTTATGTTTACCAATGCTTTTGCAACACAAGTTTACTTGTCATGCAAATAAAGCTCATTTAAATTTGAATTTGAATTTGAGTGAGACATTGGGAGAACAACAGAGGAAATGGAAGGGGGTGAAATTTTGAGATTTAAGACTCAATGTATTGGAAAGTCATTCAAGAAGAGAAATTATTGTATTTTGGGAAAAAAAGAACTACCATTAAAAACTGGTAAAACTGCTAGTAAAACTGAGAGCAATAGAGAAAAATACAGAATGAAAAATAGAAAGAAAGAGAGCAAGAAAGGGAATGCACTGAGCAGAAGAGATGTGTCGGGGTGTCAGAAGATCACAGTTAAGCTTGGCTGGCATTTCCCAGAGGTCACTGTGTCGCGCTCCATCCGCGCTCATTATCATTTCACCATCAATGCGTTCTCAGGTCCGAGAGAGAGAGCTCAGGCCTGTCGCCAGCTCACAGGATCTGACATCTGAAACACAGGGTGCAAGAATTGCCAGAAGCCTGGTGGAGAGCCGTCGCTATTCCACATCAGAGAGGAAAATTCACCCGCCGGTGTCTGCCTCGCACACAAGCTGTCCAGAGATTGTTCTGGTGTCGGGTCGTCTGAGTGACCTTTTGCTCCATTTCATATCATATTACAGTCGCCCAGATTGCATTATCCAGAGTGATTTATACTTCGTAGAAACAGAATAAAAGGTGTGAGCCTTAGGAGAGAATTGCCTGTGGAAATTCATGCAATGCTCTTTTGAGATACAGTATATGAAACCTAAACAAGCTAAAGAACATACAGTAGCTCTAAGTAGACAATTTATTGACACATCTAATAGTCGCATAATGAAGGCATATTGCCTAAATATTTAGACTATTATTGATTTGTTTTTCCATCAGCAATTGTTCTTAATTACATGGAGTCTGCAGTTCTTTCTTGTGTCAGATTAAATGACCTATTTTCAAAGGGATCTGCACTCCCTCAGATCAAGCGAGGCTTTTGCTGTGAACAATGTAGAAAATGGTGTCTAGATAAAGGGTTTAATTTTATATATTTTTTTAGTTAAGCCCCTGTCTTTGAAAGTGAACCCTACTCATGTAGCTTAAAACAGTTCCAATAAATGTTCAAAACAATGTAGGAAGGCAAAGAATTCGTATATAAAACTAATGGCAATAAGTCAGATTTTTGCTGTTATTGGGCAATCCATGGAGAAAAAAACTTAATAGTTGTTTTCAGTGACCGTATCTGATTTAAAGATTGCCTTCAACAAAATACAGCTTGTGCAGCAACAAGGTGAGTAATATAGGTGGATAAGATGAATAAACTGAATTCGATTTCTGTAATACAGCCATGATAACCATAATCCACAATGGACCGCATTATTTTAAAACATGTCATTGTTTTCCAAAATCTCAGACAATATCTTGTCTTTCATCACAATTTTGATCGCCTAGCCTTATTCTGGTGCCTCTGAGTATTTATCATTCCTATTTCGCAAGATTGCTAGTGCATAAAGTTATGGAAAACTACCCACTGCAAGTCAGTTACACATGGTATTCCAACTTTCAAGTTTACTTATGAAACAAAAACTCTCATCTGCTTGAGATGTTTCTCTGTTAACTCTTGAAATGCTGTGACTGCCCAACATCTCGGTAAATCTGTCTAAATGTAGCCCAAATATTCAAGGAACGCTCACCAGATAGCGTAAATTTGAGGAAATTTTCATTAGCGGTTATGTTGTGTTGCACTGTATTGCTCAATACGAGCTGTTTCCCTCCCTGCATACATGACAGACGGCTTTCATTCCGTTCCAGCCCTGTCTTCCATAATCAGCTAAGTGATGGACGGCTGTTGGAAAGTGGTAAACCCAACTGAGACATTGCTGACCACTTTGCGAAACAGAAACATTTTAGATTTTCTCCTTTTAAGGCTGCATTACGATCCCGAGAGCCCATATCCAGCCACACAAATGGAGCCATAAATTTTGGCATCTGATGTCCCTATCAATGGATTAGCTAGTAAATTGTGTCATTCGGGACATACTAGCACTCAGCGACTGATACCTGCTTCCTCCAGCACAGAATTTTCACAATTCTCTTTAATAGCGTTTAGGAGACACTCAGGAGGGAAGTCGATTGATCAGGAATGGAGCTGCTGTTACTCTCTTGAGGGGGAAAGTACTATCAAACCTGAGACATAAAGTGCGAAGGAATTCAGTCTTGAGTGACAATGTCTCATCGACTGTACTGGGCTGACGATGTAGAAATAAGAATAAAACTACCATAATGAGGATCAAATTGCATTACATGCACAAGAACTGCAGGCTTTGACGCTAATAAAGTAGTTCCTCCCAATCAGGTTTTAGGACCTGAGGAAGCGTTAAAGAAAGCTGAACAGTAGAGTTGTAATGTTCGTCTTCAATCACAAAATGGTCACCATATCTGCTGTTCTGATGGTCTTGTAAATCTCATTCCAACAGTGAGGTGCCAGAATAGAATAACAGAGTCTCGGACAGAGTCTGTGAAAACTCCTCACTCATGATCTCTAACATATACTGGTCATCCAGGGGTCAATGGGGAGGTGACAGACAGGCTTCACTGCCAAGATTAGTGTAACAGACACAGTACTTCTCAGATATCAGACTGTTCACCAATCAGACAAGACATGAAAGAGTGTTAAATACATATTCTCTCTCTCTCTCTCTCTCTCCTTTACTTGAAACAGATCTTACTGTTCTTCATAACATATAAGACCCAGAGGCTGTTCTGTCAAAAAGGAAAAAAAAAAAGCAGAAGCTTTAATCTCACGAGGGGGAGGTCCGTCCGATTCTCAGCATGGTGGAAACCGGAGCCTCATCTCTCCATTCCTGGCAGTATTCAATCCAAACCTAAAGACAACTGCTCAACTAAGATACTGAAACAAGCACTGACATTACTCTCTAAGACCCGAGAAGCTTCCACTACTTTCACATTTTTTAAAGGCAAAGCACATTCACTGCTGTACTGTTCAAACGACTGGATTGCACACCTGCCTCCACACTTCAATCCTGGACAAGACCATAACAGAACAATCCAGCCACATGATGAATCAGCAGAGATATCAAGCCCAGTTGAGACCTTGAGATACTGTGGGGTGCTCCCTATTTAGCATAAAGGGATTCTTTGCCCGTGGCACCAGAACCTCAGAGCCTT
This sequence comes from Gymnothorax reevesii, assembly GCA_029721435.1. Classification (NCBI taxonomy): domain Eukaryota; kingdom Metazoa; phylum Chordata; class Actinopteri; order Anguilliformes; family Muraenidae; genus Gymnothorax; species Gymnothorax reevesii. The sequence goes on from CM056573.1 coordinate 175,389,614, forward strand.
CTTCAGTCAACTAGATTCTATAACAGAAATTTCACGGGACTCCAACACCCTCACTCAAGTAGCCAGCGCCCTCCTGCTGCAAGTTCTCCCTCAGAGGCAAACCATTCAGGAGCTGAACCTTGGGGTTAAGGACTCCTACAACTGCGACCCCACCCGCTGCTGCTGTTTTCTGGTTCAGTGTGGTTTTGTAATTCAGCTTCAGGCCTCCTCCCTCTCCACTGAGTGATCATCACTCCCCTCTCACGACGTGCCATGGACTGGGCTGCAGCCTCCTGGGAGACAGACCTCCCTGCAGCGTCAACAGTCACTGGTCCAGCTGCAAAAATGCAGAAGGTGTTTCATGTGCCCACTCCGGTAATGCCACTGCCTGCCAGCAGCTCCAGCTTTGTCAGAGCAACCTGCTGGAGTTGGATTATTGCAACCACTTCTGCACCTTGACTGTCTCCATGCCCTGGGATGCTCAGGCACAATATGATGTCTACCTGATCAGCTTAGCAGAGCCAATACAAGATAAGTTAACCAACTGTGTCCTACCCCAAGATCTGATGCTGGCCTGATGCTGAGAATGTTTGTAGATTGGGCTCAGCTTCACAAGCAACATCCAAAGAAACTGCTACGCTGGATGGAGCTGGATGGAGCTGTGGAAGCGCAGCACATGCCATAGCTGAGTGCCTAACTTGTCCGACACGAGCTACATCAGTAAGAGAGGGACTGTGGGGAGCAGCTGCCTCATCAGTCAGTCCACTCCTTCCTGTTCACCAAGCCTGGCGAAGTCGCCCAGTTCCTGGCTTTGTTTGACTCTGGCAATGAAGGAAATTTTCTCCATCCTGGATTCGTTTGGCACCTGAAGATACCGATCAAGCCAATACCTGTTTCTTTCCATTCCCAGGGGTTGACAGGGGTTGCTTTTCCTGAAGTCACCGATGTCACTCAACCAGTGCCCCTGCTGACCTCCGAGAGAGCTGCAAAACAGAGGAGAGGAACACAAGAGAAAGACTGAAGCGGTCGAGTGGAGGAAATGAGATTGAGAGGACATGGAGCTGAGGGGTAAAGGACAGAACTGGACAAGAAAGAAGATGGAGAGGGAAGTAAAATAGCGTAGAGAAATGAAGGAGAAGAAATCCATGAAGATGAGGGACTTTCGGGAGGAAATGGAGGCAAGTATAGCAGAGGAGGGGACGGAATTAAGATTATACGAGAAGAGAGAACTAAAAATAATCAGACCAGAACAGAGATTAACTGCAGTGATGCACAAACTCTGTTAAAAACACTACTCTGGTGCAAGAATCCTACGCTAATACAGGAACTGCTCCACTCTTTTGTATCAGCTGCACATGCTGCATTGGGGCAGCTTTCTGCTGGCAGTCACCATAAGCTGGGAGAGGAGTTCTAACGCTGCTCTTGCGTGCAGCACATGCCCAGTATAGGTGAGCCTGATGACTCAACTGGTCACCTGGTCTCTGGCCCTCAGACTGTTACCATGGCTTTGAAGCGAGCAGGAAGCGAGTGCTGCCCCTCATTAATATGTGAATACCACAGAGCAAGAGGCTCACTGTAACTATTTACAGCTATAATAGTCCTCCAGTTTATGAAGGGTTCTTTGTTATATTTGAATTTCATGATTTGTGTCCTGGGAGCTTTGATTAAAGCTATTCTCATTTAAATAAATGCTTGAGAGTCAACTATCCCCGTCCCTCAATTTAATTGAACTTTAAGCTTCAGGTTGCTCATTTGAAGTTCCATTGAATTATTCACAATATTCTTGAATAATGCTCTACTTTTCCGCTGCAAATAAATGAATTCAAGTCTGTAATCATTAAATGGAGAATTCAAATTGATCAATTGAGTGTGCATAATTCAATTAGCACTTTTTGCCATTTCTGATGATGGTCCAATCATGGAGGCTTTGAGGGTTTATCTGTTTATAATATCCTTATTTTTTCTTCTCTAGAGGTTTGTGAACATGACGTTTATTTCTGAGAAATTATGGTGAGTCACAAGAGGCCTGTCAGAGATCACTCCTCACTCATTAACTAGGCTACTCTTTCCATATAAAATCATTAATTAATTAATTATTAATGATTAATTAATCATATTTCTCTAACATATAATTAATAGGATCTTTGAGTTTAAATGCCCACGTGTTAGTCTGAAGCTCCTGCATATGCGAGCTGGAAACACAAAATTGTCTTGGTAGAACCATTAAATAGTAGCAATTTTTTTTTCTTTTTATGACAATAATTGTCAACAACATTTTTAGTTCCTGAAAGCACATTTAGATTGTTCTTCTTACTCCTTAAATGTATTTAATCCTGATTTTATCATCTGGGCATGCTGTAATTGACATTTTAAGGATTAAATTGTCACCAGAGCAGGAGCTGGCAAAACAGCTGGCAAAGGGCCAATCAAAAAACAGGCAGAATCGATTATTTGGCAAGCGTTGGTATAAACCCAAAATTGGTGAGACACAGGATGACCTCAGACAAGATCAGGAAGAGAATATAGGTAAAGGTGAGGATTAAATAGCAGATATTGACTCGGCAGGTGAGGAGAGCTGGGTGTAAACAGGAGGGGCAGGAGGAGGACAGAGGTTTGGAGCTGATAACTGATTCAGGAGCAGGTGCTGCAGAACAGACTGTCACCAACAGAAGGAGGAGAAATGGGTGGGGCAAAGACTCACATAAACCGCGTAAACAAACAAACCAGACGCGCTCACACGAACACTTATACCCACAGTCAGGCAGATACAAAATGCAACTGAGAGAGAGAGAGAATCAGGCAGAAATACTGACAAAAATGTATACTACCAGTGTAAATTGTATGCAAGATTAGTTTGAGAAGAAACAGAATTGGAAATTGGCTTTGTGTAGCGCAGAAAAGTACAGAATCTTATCCCCGGGCCAAAAGAAGAAAAAATAAAATACCCTTTGACATAATCCGCCACTCAAAACTTTGACTGAATCAATTTTTAATATCAGGAACATTATCTTTGAGATTCTATCTCTTTCTCAATCACAACAGCAACCGCATGCCAAGCCAACCACACACACTCTCCCTCAAAATATTCTCACATACAAACACACACACACACACACACACGCACAAGCATGCTCATACAGCCGCACACTCACACAAAAACACACAATGTTCTCTGAACAGGGCGACAATCCATTATGCATCCTGAATTCATGTGTGTAGGGGGTATTGAGTTTGAGTACTTTGTGTGATGTCACTGACCTCTTCCTTAAGCATCCACATATAAAGCTCTTTTACACTCCTGAGGGGGTTCCTGCAGTTTTATTCAGCCTCTCTTTTGAGTGAATTAATAATAGAAGAGCCCAGCAGGACTGTGGTCCGTGTACACAATGAGGGCGCTGTGTTTCTGCGGCTGGATGTTCCTGACAGCTGCGTCTGGTACTGATACGGGTTTGGCTCCCTCTGGGAGGGGATGTTCTGATGCAGGCAGGGATGACCCATCTCCGTCAAGCCAGGAACTAATGGAGGAGTGTCCTGTTTATTCAGGGCCTTATAATACATCCACACAGACCACTGCTCCACCCTGCTGCTCTGATCACTGCTCCACACTGCTGCTCTAACCACTGATCCACACTGCTGCTCTAATCACTGATCCACACTGCTGCTCTAACCACTGATCCACACTGCTGCTCTAACCACTGCTCTACACTGCTGTTCTAACCACTGATACACACTGCTGCTCTAACCACTGATAATACTGCTGCTCTGACCACTGATCCACACTGCTGCTCTTACCACTGCTCTACACTGCTGGTCTAACCACTGATCCACACTGCTGCTCTGATCACTGATCCACACTGCTGCTCTAACCACTGATCCACACTGCTGCTCTTACCACTGCTCTACACTGCTACTCTAACCACTGATCCACACTGCTGCTCTGATCACTGATCCACACTGCTGCTCTAACCACTGATCCACACTGCTGCTCTAACCACTGATACACACTGCTGCTCTGATCACTGATCCACACTGCTGCTCTAACCACTGATCCACACTGCTGCTCTAACTACTGCTCTACACTGCTGCTCTAACCACTGATCCACACTGCTGCTCTGATCACTGATCCACACTGCTGCTCTAACCACTGATCCACACTGCTGCTCTGATCACTGATCCACACTGCTGCTCTAACCACTGATCCACACTGCTGCTCTAACTACTGCTCTACACTGCTGCTCTAACCGCTGATCCACACTGCTGCTCTAACCACTGATCCCTGCTCTAACCACTGATCCACTCTGCTGCTCTAACCACTGATCCCTGCTCTAACCACTGATCCACACTGCTGCTCTAACCACTGATACACACTGCTGCTCTAACCACCGATCCACACTGCTGCTCTGACCACTGATCCACACTGCTGCTCTAAACACTGATCCATACTGCTGCTCTGACCACTGATCCACACTGCTGCTCTAAACACTGCTCCACACTGCTGCTCTGACCATTGATCCACACTGCTGCTCTAACCACTGCTCCACACTGCTGCTCTGACCACTGATCCACACTGCTGCTCTGACCACTGATCCACACTGCTGCTCTAACCACTGATCCACACTGCTGCTCTGACCACTGATCCACACTGGTGCTCTAACCAGTGATACACACTGCTGCTCTGACCATTGATCCACACTGCTGCTCTAACCACTGATACACACTGCTGCTCTAACCACTGATCCACACTGCTGCTCTAACCACTGACCCACACTGCTGCTCTGACCACTGATCCACACTGCTACTCTAACCACTGATCCACCCTGTTATCTATTTTTATCCCCCAAAAAACTTCTTTTATTGGTGTTGAACTACTTTCTCTTGTTGTCTTGTTGTTTTTTTTTTTTTTTGATGGATTCTGCTCTTAATAATGCATGCTCAATAGGACATAAAAAACTCCTATATGGCGATAATCACCTGTTTTAAGAGCGCTACATAAAACATTATTAGTTTAGCTGTGGCCTCATCTGTTTGATGATATATGTCACATTATTGTACTGTTCTCAACTGATTTTATGTTATATCCCAGGGGAACAGGAAATGATACTCTCATCGGGGATGAGCGCATTTACCAACACAGGAAAAAATAAACTATTGGATAGGGATGCGCATATAAGGACTGAGTGGTTTCGAAAAAAACTCAAAACACTATACTGTGATATTTTCATCAACTTTGACCCTGCGGGCAACTGGAAAAGCCGCTCCAACTCTGTTCTCCCTCGCAATCCGATATTTCTAATGACCTTTGCAATTCAGTGACCGATCTAATGTATGCGAGGAGCAAGACCTGCAAAACCTCATTGACCCTCTGTTGCTGTCTTCTTTCATTTTTGGTCTCTGCTGGGAAAGTACTGTCACAGGCTGTTTTTAGACATTCTGTACTTTGGATTGCCAAGCAGTGGCAACTTGGTGGCACTGAGGGCTTGATTTACTTCGACTCTAACTTGAGCTAAATTCAAAACCAATGTAAAGATGCAAAATTAATGCTGAATAATGAACAATGCTTGGTCATATTATTTTTGCACCAATCACTGGTTATATTATTAGCTTTTGATGTTAGCTTATAACATCGGTTATATTATTAGCTTTTTGTGCTAAAAGCTTCAGCCAATCACGCCCTAGATCATTACTGCCCTTGCATGGTTTCAGGACACTCACTCACTGACTCACGCACACTTAGTTGTCAGATGGGAATTAAATTTAGAAGGAACACAAGATAGCAAAAGAGGATGGAAGAATTTCAGAGGGATGTGGGTCTCGCTGGTGCGGTTTGTTCCCCTGCACTGGTGTCCCTATTTGTCAGATTAAAACATGACTCCTCTTGCTGACTTTTGCCATTCTGGAGAGCAGCTAAATGCTAAATGGTGGCAAATACAGCTGAGTGTGCTGATGACTCTGCTATTTTCCCTCCCTATTGCTTCCTGTGCGGTTGATGGATTCTCATAGACAAACACTGAAATCCATAGGTATTTGGACAGGGACACAATTTTTTGTTTTTTGAGTGTCTTCTGCTGGCACATTGTATTTTAAATGAATGAAAGAATACTGCATTTATATAGCATCTTTTCATAGATGCTCAAAGCCTGTGGCGGTTTGTCGGCAGTAACAAAGGCCTTCGGAAACCTCACCTTTAAACGCTTAATAACCTAAACCTCTCGCAGTTTACTTCTTCCGATTAGCAACAGTTGCTCAGACTACTTGGTAGTACCGATGACAGTCTAATTTATTTTTGATGGCATTGTTATACACAACCGCTCAAAAGTTGTCAGTCTCAACCGCTCAAAAGTTGTCAAAAACTGTCAGTCCTCTGCATCAATCTCCTGGTATGGCAGCTAATCCAAGTTAAGCATTTTTATAAGGCTAATTGATTATTAGAAAACCCTTCTGGAAATGTGTTGCACAGCTGAAAAACTCTGAACTAATAAGTAAGCGCAAAAGGAAGCATGCCATTCTTGAGGCTGGTTTAGTACCTGAAGCATCAGCAGTTGTTTGTTTGTTTACAGGCTCAAAATGGCCAGAAAGAAAGAACTTCCTTTAGAGACACGTCAGTCTATTGTTGTGCTTAGAAAAGAAAGCCATTCAATGTGAGAAATCTCTTAAAATCTTAGAATGCTGTCAACTACTCCCTTCAGAGAGCAGCACAAGCTGGCACTAACAAGGACAGAAAAAAGGAGTGGGAGCCCCCAATGCAGAACTGTGCAAGAGGACAAATATCTGAGAGTGTGTAATTTAAGACAAAGACGCCTCACAAGTTGTCAACTAGCAGCTGTGCTAAATAGTTCCTGTCAAACACCAGTTTCAGTATCAACAGTGAAGGTGGCTTTTTTTCCTTGATGAAGGCAAAGTTTGAAGTACATATTCATCATTTTCCATTAAAATCATTATTTCTAACTCAGACAATGTCAGCATGTTCTGTTCATTTGCTATATTTCCTACTCAGACTAATTTCATGTGTGTTTCCATGGAAAACAAGAAAATTTCCAAGTGATCCCAAACTTTTGAGCAGTGGTGTACATTACACCACAAAATTATAAGGCATTTTTTCTGCACATAAATGACTACGTAAAATGTCAAAATGCCTTTATAATTTCTGCGCTCGTGTAGCTTGTGAAATAGCAAAGATTTACGTGGATTAGTTTGCGAGGCTCATTAAGCAATAAGCCACGAGAATCCGTTCTGTATTCTGAATGTCGTCTCAGCTAAAGGTTGCTAGGTACAATGCACAGCTGAGTGATGGCGAAAATAAATGCTGCTGAGTCAGCAAAAGTTTTGGATTTTTTTATATTTATATTGCCCTCATTACAATGCCATATCAATTACATAAATGTAGGAAATATTAATGTTTTTCATTATAATTTCTTATTATGGATCATGGATTGCTCTAGGTTGTTCAGTCAATAACAATTAACAGTTCAATCAGGTGAACTTGAACGAGAACAGCTTGCGGGCAATCGAGCGGTAAAGGGGCAAGGTTACTGAAGCCCCTGAGAACAGAGGCTCCATATTAGCTCAATGCTACGTGCTACAATATACCTAAGAACTAGTGACTATGTTTGTGACCGACACACACACACACTAAAAAATAGTATTGGTGAAATTTTTTTTACGAAACTTCGGCCAGTCTTTATTTATCTGAGTGGGTCATGATTTATTTTTAATAGGGGAAATTTTCAACAAAACGGCAGTTCACCTTTAATATAGTGCAGTCTGCCATTTAGATCACTCTCTCAGCAAAAATGATATTTCACATTGGTCCCTGACCCTGTTTTTTGGGAGCTCCAATTTATAACGTTTTTACACCAACCTTAATTTGGCTAATGAGCAGCTCATCAAGATCTCTAACTGAGAAATGAGGTATGCTTTGCTTGGTTTGGAATGAAGTCATTCAGAAAGGAAGCTCTCCAGGAACAGGGTTAGAGATCATTGCCATAGAGGGACCCTTTTCTGATCTTTAACAGAACCATAGGAGCATCTTAAGGAACCTGTCTACCATGAATAAGCATTCATGTTTGTACTACAGTGCCTTTTTTTGGGTCTATTTATAATATTTACAGCATGAGTATATGCATGTGGGCATTCATATTTATTTTCTTTGGATCTGTGTGCATGAATATTTATTAATAAAGTTATGCAATTTAACAATTCAAAGGCATTACTCATGAAACTGAACAGCAATTTCAGACGGAAGAAAAGCAGGCGACGATCAATATGTGTAATAAGTGTTCAAACATATGCTGGATGCATGCTGGGTGTTCATCTACAGATTTAAATTTAAAATGGGTGAAACTGAAATAGAAGAAATACAAATGTTTGCAATGTATACTACCATGTCAAAGTCAATGTACAAAAAAGGCAAACAGATGGGGGAAATTCATGTGTAAGAACAGCATACCAGAACCGAATAGGAAAAGGATGGCAAGAGAGGAAAATTTGTTATTAATATGTATTAGCTAAATACCAGACAGACTAGGGACAGGGGGCAAATGAGGGAAATGTGCTGTTCATGTGTAATAACAACACAATAGATCAGAACAGGACAGGTAGCTAATGAGGGAAAAGTGTTATTCATGTGTTATACCTACAAACAAGACCAGAACAGAGGCAGGTGGCTGGTCAGGGAAATGTGTTATTCGTGTGCAATGACAGCAAATGAGGCCATGATAGAGAGAGGAGGAAAATGAGGGAAATATGTTATTTGTGTGTTACAACAACCAATACTGGGGCAGTTGCCTCATGAGGGAAATGAGCTCTGAATGTGTAATAACAACATATGTGGCCAGAACAGAGACAGGTTGCTAATTGGGGAAATGTGTTATTCACGTGTAATAATAACACACCAGACCAGAACGGGGAGAGGTGACTAATAAGTTAAATGTTTAATTAATATGTTATGACCCACAGAACAGATGGTGGAAAAGGAAGACCCTCAGTTGGGATTAGCCATTTATTCATCACTGAGCCAGAGTAGTGCTCTGTTGCTTTTATGGGTTAATATTCTGGACTAATGAAGCTGGAACACCTGGGAATTGAACAGACAACCCTTAAGTGAATAATCTACTTTATTGCCATCATACTAGTGTTCCAGCCCTATGCACTACACATTACATTATAAATATGCTGTCACCGTTTCTTTAGAGTGACCAAATCAAACATCACTGTATAATCTGGGTTTCTAGCTTTTAATTGAATATGTGTCTGATATACAGTATCGTGGTCATAATGTCTGAAAAGACAGCTGTTCAACAGATATAAGGCCAGCACCTGAGGCCAGGTGAAGCGCTTGTGTCCCACTGCTCTGTGTTTGGAATCACACAGACTACAGAGGGAGAGGGATCGTCATGGTAACCGAACAGAGTCCTGAAAAACATGAATTATTTGGTGCTCAGTCTGTGCAGTGTGCAGTGCATCTAGTGACAGATCTGGGACAGGGGACTATTTTTAATCCTCACCCTGTGACACAAACTACATGTGCGCAGAAGTACACAAACACTACCACACACACACACGCACACACCGGCAGCAGCAGAATTCTGGATTCTGGTTCATTAGTTGATTGCAGCTCTGGAGGGCCCAGTACACATGAAGCTGCCAGGTCTGTTTTGGCCGCTCAAACGTGGCGTTTTCTCAGCTCATTAATGAAGCTTTATAACAGCACAGCTGGAGAGACACACACTCCCAGTCTCATATGAGCAATGTGGACCGTGTGGTCAAACTGCCCAATTACCCAGAAACCCCTCATTCTGAGCTGGCACGTGTTGATTATGTGAGCATCAGTTTTTCGACACTTCCCCTCTGCTCTGTAATTGGCCCACTGTTAACCGCAGTCTGACTGTAGCTTTAGTCTGAGCAGCACTGAACTGTCATTAGTAGAGGGTCCAGAGAAAGATGCACAACAGCTACAGGAACACTGGTGTCAAACTCTGGTGGCTCAACCCCGACTGAAATCAAGTGATCTGAAGTATATTGAATACATGACCTAATGGGTAAAAAAATAAAAGTAAATTAAATTTAAAAATTCAAATCTCACTTAACCCTTTTAATCCGAACGTGTCGTCGCAGACACAAATGCACACATCTTGTTGTAAGTACCTTAATTTCCATAATATTTGCACTATCAGAAAAATTTCAACTTTTCCTTAGAGCTGAGAATTTGCGTTTCTCCCACATACAGGTTACTACGGTAAATATGGCAACGTGAAGCTCTCCCAGGATTTTTGAATTAGGCCTTAATGGGTAAATATATGGAAGCTATTCAACAAACTGCAGATTTCTAATTTTACAGAACTATTACCAAAATGCTTGTATTGAATATATTGCAAAATGTATTTTATTACCTTAAAACACTGAAGATATATTGTGGTATAACCTGAAACTAAGATGGTGTGAACCTAGCATTCCCCAAAGATCTGTTCAATATGTCACATGTCAAAATGTGGAGACACTCTCATTACTGAGAGGGTCATGGCATTAACAGGTGAGGCAAATCACCTGTGGAAAGGTTCTCTCCTGTGTCAGAGATGACCTTTTTCTCATCACTGCTTGTCTGTTCTCTCAGCCCTTCTGATTTTTAATGTGATCTGTTTTTTTCAATCCAGTAAAACTAGTCGAACCTCCCATCCGGTGGTGCTAATGTTAGCTCTGTGTTTGGTTAGAAAAGAGCTCTGAGCTCAAGTCCCCCAGGATTATTATTTCAAACTCTGTGTGGGCGTGAGTATTTATTTTTTTGAAGGTATACATCATGTGTTTGCGCAGTGCTTTTTATGGTTCATGTTGGTCCACCTGCTTTAGATATTGTAATGTGATGTACACTTTTTTCATGAATGTGCTAAACAGTTCAGGTGCACAGTGTGCTTGAAGCTCTGCGAGTTGAAGTTCAGAGCACACTCATTCATAAATTGAGCTGCTGTAGAGCTGAGGATGCTTATCAGAAAATCCATCTATGTAGTGTTGAAACTGTACTGTGCTGAATATATGAGGCATGCTCATGGTGCTGCTGCTGTAAGCTTTGTTTAAAAATAGGTTCTGAGCTTGAATCCCCACAGTTAGAATTGTTTATAAAGAGGTTCTTGGTTTGAAACCCAGGGGGGTTTGGATGGGCTTGCTCTTGCCTGGATGAGCCTCAACATTTCACAAATGCTCAGGATCTCACACAATAACAGTTCAAGTGCAGATGGTTTTGATTGGACTTATATGTTTGTACTCTGGTTTTGAATTAACTCCTGATGTGTTACTGCACAGTAAATCAGGTCCTTGCCGTATAAGGTTATCCCCTGTCATGTGTCAGTCTGTGATCAGAGCTGGAGTAAAATTATTACACCCAAATAAACACCTGACTCCCAAAGGACCCTGCCTGTCTGACTGTAAATGACAATTTTTGTATTTATGTGTTGTACAGCAGTTTAAAACATTAAAACAGAGAATGGACCGGCAGATGCCAGTGTAAATGTGTTATTTGTGTGTTATAACTGCAGGTGAGGTTAGGGAGCTCACCTACAAACATCAGTGTAAATGCATAGTTGATGTGTTATTATTGTAAATACCCAGGTAAATGTGTTATTCATGTTTTATAACCATAACTCAGAAATGAGAGAGGACAAACAGATATCAGTGTGAATGTTTTATTCTTGCTTTATAACAGTAGGCCAGAGCAGAGAATGGGCAAGCAGATACCGGTGCGATTGTGCAATTCATGTCTTATAACTGCAGTTGAGGATGAGTCAACCTGCAGATACCTGTATGAATGTGTGATACAGGTTACATAGGTCAGAAATGAAAGTAGACAAGTGGGCACCAATGAAAATCCTTATTTCTATGCGATAAACCACTACAGCTTTTTACACGCCCAAAAGAGTGAAAGTAGATAACTACTTTAATGTGTTGATAAGTGGTTTATAAACTGTTGACAATTTTCGAATGAGTGCTCATAAATATTTTACACGCCAAAATAAATTAGTTTTATCCTATTACTAACAGTCATTATGAAGTCTTATTAATGTTCATAAACATCTTATTAAGGTTCATAAGGTATATACAGTATAACTTACAAGTTTATGGTAAGTACTTATTGGGATGCAAATAAGCAATAATAATTTAATTAATTTTGATTTTGATTAACACGTACATTGTCTTTTTAATGTTAATAAACATCTTCTTAATCTTTATAAGCTGTCTATAGATGTTAAGTAACTTGCTAATAGCGTGTTTTGAACCAAAATAAATGTGTTAATTACTCTCTAATTATTCTGTATAAAGTCTGATAAATGACAATAAACATCTTATTAATGTTGATGACAGGTATTTAAAGTGGTAAGATGTTTCTTAAAAGAGCCTTTAAGATCGCACTAACTACAATAAATGTGTCAATTATGCTTTTATTGACACTTACCTTGATGTATTTTTGTTTATAACTACCTTATAAGGTCTTATAAGTGGCGAATTAAATGATAATTACCACTTGTTACAAGGACCTTAATATAAAGTGTTACCAATTATCATTTTGTTTTTTTATCAGTCTTGACCTCTAGAATTGAAATGAATGGTTCAAACTGAGTCTTACAATTTGGCAAACACACTTAACAAAAACTCCACTGTATACGGTGAGTCAGCAGAGAGCCAGTGATGCAATTTACACAAACAGACAGGATTCTCTCGAAGTGTTTCTTCCTGAGAGAAAAATCTGGAGAATACCGGACATTCTTACGGGAAGAGGATGAGATGAGATTCTTCTCTGAAAAATGTTCGCGAGAATAAAAAGTTGAAAAGGCAGAGTAGACATTTAGCAGCGACACACTATATAAATTCCACGGGCTGTGACTGGATGCTGCAGAAAACAAGCTTTACTTCGCTTTTAAAAATGTTTTTACCGCTGTGTATTTCTTTCAAATTTTATGTAATGTCAGTCAGCAGAGCCGTTGACATTTAAAATGCACATTTGGTCTGAGATAATAGTTTTACACTTTCAGCTCCCCTGTCAGAGCGGCTTGGAAAGAGCCCAATCATCCAGATTATAATGGAGGGAAACGGGTCCCCATCCACACACACTTCTGGGTAAGAGGGTGACATTCTGCTGCGGCTGCAGTCAAGAGTACTGTACACAAAGTGTAACTGTACACTCGTTTATCTCCTATTACAGAAACATATGGAATAATAATATTAAGTAGAGAAAGAGAGAGAGAGAGAGAGAGAATTTCAATTTTTGTGCAGAGCAATGCTTATACATCTCAACAGTTTCCTTCTTCAGAACAGTTGTTTCTCTGAGTGCATTTTGTGCGCGTTTATGTGTCTGCATGAGTCTGTGCATGTGCATGTGTGCATGTATGTGTGTGTATGTTTCCGCGTGTGTGTGTGGGCTCAAGTGTTTTTCTTTGCAAATGATCTTTTGTCCTTTGTAAGTCATTCTCAGTGATTGTGAGTCACATCTGTTTTTCATGATGTGAGACTTGTGCCTGTGACTAATGCTGCTCTTTAATTGTAGTTTTATAATTCTGAGTTCCCTTAGTCTGCTTTGGAGACTACATGCAGCGGGTGCAGGGATTTTTTTATGAACTCCCATCTGTTTAGTGTCATGGTGTCAGCAACCTTGGACACTCGGGTGGCTTTGTTCCAAAGCATGCGATTGCACGGTAATGCAAACAATGACATGTACACTGCTGTACCCAAGCACTGCTCCAGTTCTTTAGTAGTGAGGTTAAGAGCTTGTTAGGTTCACACTGAATGGCATATAAATTGGACTGCGCAACAATTACTACCAAAAATGTCTTCAGAAATATTCAAAGGATTTTGGAAGGCTGGCCTGCCACTCTGGAAAATCAGTGATGTTGGCACTGTGGGTCGTTCTCCACAGGGGTAAGCGTGGAACATCCTGCTTTCAAAAGAAACCAGGAAGAATAAAATTAGAATAGGTCATATTCCTCTCTTCACCCACACACACAGACACACACATGTTCATTACATACAGCATGTTACTCTGACTGGACCCTGATCTCCTAGATCTTCCTCAAACCTGATTCTGGGATCCACTCTTTCTCGCTGTCACTCTCCTCAAGCTCACTGTTCTCTGGAATGGGACTAACTGCTCGAACTGCTTGCCTACACCCATAAAATGTGCGTCCATTTCCTGTGAATAGTAGTAGTTAGTATGTAAAAAAAAAATTGATTATGGTGATAACTATCTGTCCCTGCGCATCTCCAACCATTAGCATGTTATTGTTCAAACAAAAGTGGTATAACTGCGCAATGTTGCCCTGTGGCAACGAACAAAAAAAAAAAAAACATTTTAGCATATAAATAAAGACAAAAAGTGTTTTTTTTCTCCATCAAATGTGCTTCTTTACATATTCATGCACATCACAGATATTTTTTATACAAACTTTCATTTTAAATTTAAGCAAGTGAAATGTATCTTACCCTCTGCTAGCAGTCTGTCTGAGCCGGTGATGGTTGCATAAAGGACTGTTCCACCCCCAGAGGAAAGGTCAAACCGACATCCACTTCAAATTTTATTGCAGAAGATACAAACTGATCTCACAGTCTCATAGAGGCCGCTGTCTCTGTGTTTGCACTCTGAAGGCTTATTGCTCCTGGCTGTGTTAGCTTTAGCATGCAGCACAAGTAGGCAGGCATACCAAGCAAATCAGCGTCCACTTGCAGAGCTAATGGTCAGGCATTACTATTCTATCTGAAATCCAGGTGCAACTGTGAGAACAAAGGCCAAAAAACCAATCGGCATGAAAAACTGTCATGTTATCTTCAGCCATCCCTGGTCTCCGCTCCATGTTTGTTTATACTGGTGTTAATATCATTTTTAACTGTGGAAGGTCAGGAACCTACTGTGATAACAGCAGGAATTAAAAAATGCTAAACTCCGAGAGCAGGTTGTGAGCGGTTATGTGCAGAAACATGGTTATGGATATTTGGGCTGAGGGAGAGAGGTCTCAGGCACCAGTATAAAACTCTCTCTTTACCGCTAATGAGCTGCAAAGCACCTGCAAAGGAAAACTTCGTCTCCTGCACCCCCCCCCCCATGAGGTTTAACAATCAAGACACCCTCGTTTTTTTCACCTTTTTCTTCTGTCTTGCGCAAATTCCCGATCACCGTCCCTCTAACGAGCGTAGCGACATTGCAATTTTTCTCTACTTAATCTGCCACATCATTACTAATGTCGTTTGAAAGTGTTTTTTCTCTCTCCTTCTGTTTAATTCCACCTCTATCCTTTAAAATAGAACAGGATTGTAAGGTGGTGTGTGTGTGTGTGTGCGTCTGTGTGTGAGAGAGACTATATGTGTGTGTGTGCGTGTGTGTGAGGGAAGAGTGGGTGTTGGTGGGCGGAAGAAGAGGCTATCAAGTTGGATTAATTTGCATATCTGCATATTAAACACCCGGTGAGATGGATTTGAGTGGCTTCAGGAGCAGATGTGTTTTGCATAAACTGCGAGGGCCAAGATCTCAAGGAAATGATGGAGCTTCCGGACTGTTCTGCCGCTGCCCAGCAGTGCTGTTAACCTCCCGCTCTGTAATTCTGTCCATTAGTGGGGCAGGAATGGTGGAACTAGCGCATGGTGGAGACCTCGTTTTGGGAAGTACATCCGGTGTGTGTGTGTGTGCATCTGTCTTCCTGTATGTGTGTGTGTTTGTGTGTCTTACTCAGTATTTCTGACTTACTTTACCACGGATGCACCTAAGTGGACACACAGACACACACACACACACACACACACAGACACACACACATATGCACCTTGTTTTCTTTAATATACCAAGCATGTACATTCTATATCTTAATTTATTATGCAAATGCCGAAAAACATTCACTCCTCTTCCACAGACCCATATACTGTACATATACGTATTATTGCCCCAATTAAGAATAACTATTGATGTCATTGCGGATAGTGGTGCATTGTACGGTGTTCTCCTGAACAGATAGACAATGAGTTAGAAATTGCCTATATTTAAAAAATATACAATAAGAGAAGTATTCTACTATAAAATGGAAGGTCAGAGGGATTCAGAACTGCCCATGAAGCCTCCCTCAGATGCAAAAAAAAAAAGAAATTGGTGTCCATGCTGAGCTTAAGATTGTGGAAAAAAAAAATTGAAAAAAAGTGAAATAGGGATGAGTTATGATGGGGCTGGCGGGCGGCTGACGGCCAGATAAGGGGGGGGGTCGCTGCTGCTGTGTTATTAATATATTTATCCTCCTCTGTCCTCATAACTGCAACCAAACGTGACAGAGATGAATGAACAGAGAGATGGGGGGGGGGGGGGGGCTGGTTGCTGTTCTGGCTGTAGATATATAGGAGTCTGGGAGAGTCTGAGGGAAATATCGGAATACAGTGCGGAGAGAGTGGGGAATCGGGCGTCTGCAGTCGGTATGAAGGAAATATCACATTGAGATGTAGAGAAAGTCGGGGGGGGCGGCTAGTTTATCTCCGGAGAAAAATGAACCCGTCGAAAAGTTAAGAGAAACTGGGCTGCAAATCCCGGCCCGTCTGACCTGCAGAGAGTGAAATGGAAAGACTGGCAGCGAGAGTCGAGGACTCTGCTTTTTAGAAGTTCTCAGTGCAGATTTGTGTTTCTATATCACTGTTTCTCATCCCTTTTCTGATGCTGTGTTTGTGTTTTTATTTTAAACCTGGGTGAAATTCCCATGGGAGCCCTGTGGCTTGGCTGTATATGTGAGTATTGTGACAGGATGATTGGTGAATTTGATGATAAGGAGTTTTGAAGAGGAGCAGGCTTTGGGACAAATTATCACGTTTCTGCAAATATTTTAAGCTTTTATTGTCTTTATAAATTTTTTTTTTTCCGTTTACAGCGAGTAGAACAGATAAGGCAATGGCAGGGCCCGGGATAATTTTATCCAGGTGAACATGAGTGAAACCCCACAGCCTGGAAATACAATTCACCAAAACACTGCTGGAACACTGTATGGCAGAGCTTTTCAACCGTATGCAGACAGGGCCGGTGTGGGTACAGCTTTCATTGCAACCAAGCAGTTACACACCTGACATCACAGATCAACCCCAAGAGTCTTTGCCAAAGAGTTTGATTGGTAGTATCAGGTGTGTAAGTGCTTAGTTGGAATGAAAGCCTGCGCCCACACCAGCCCCCGCAGGATAATGTTGAATAGCCCTGCTGTATGGGATGATGGAGCCATTTATTCTCACTCTCTTTACTGTTGGGTCTTCACTTCCCAGTGCTGCTCCGATGGCTCTGGGAGATTTTAACTGCAGAGTCACTGTTGGAGGCTCAATCCTGTCCTCTAGAGACTGAGCAGGTAAAAAAAAAAATTACTCAGATTTGTACAGCATAGGTTTCAGTATCTATTGAATATGTGGTTAGTAAGAATATGAACAGATATTCATGTCTCCAACTGGGGAAAAGAATGATTGAGTCCGAGGATACTGTACACTGAGGAAAAACAGACACAACTTTTTTTTTTTTCAATTTATGGGAAAAAAAGACATCCTCATTTTTCTGCAATTTAAAGTGGTGTCTGTCTCTCTGAAAGCAAACAGATGTCCTCCCAATAATAATGTTTTTTTTTCCCGTAGAATGAGACTAAGAGGAAACACAGTCTTGTGCTGTTTCACGCCAAGGCTTCATTGTGAGAGCACCTCAGTGTAGACTGTGATTTGAATGGAGAAATTAGCCAATTATTTAATACAAGGATGTTTGTCAGATTGACCCAGACTGAAAATCTCCTATGATAAAGCACTGAAAGGGATTAACCGACTGCCCTAATAAAGAATTCATTCTGTGGAGTTGGCGAGCACCTGGAGAGAAACAAAAACAACATTTACTGATGTACTGTAAAAACTGCTATTTTGATATCGTCCTACTACACGTACAGTACCAGTCAAAAATTTGGACATGCCCACATTTTTTCTTACAAGAAATGTTAAATAAAGAAATAGGCACTGTTTATTGAGCAAAAAAAAAATAAAAATCTAATTCTTAAATCCATCAAACTAACCAGCATTTGCTGTCATATTTGCAGGCTTTTATGGTCTCGTCTCAGTCAGCAGCCAATCAATGCCTTCAGGAGAAGATGTGCAAACCCTCCAGCTAATCAGAGACTTCATTGAGTCACAAGCACAAACACACTAAAAACCAGCAGTCACTGCGTGAGTAGAGTCTGGAAACCCTGTATTAGATCATAGGATATTCCTGGGGGGGGGGGATTTCGGCCCAAGTTCAGAACTTTCCTTGATGCCCTAAATCCTTTGGGGCTTATCTGTAGCCCCACCCCCTTTTTACCCTTTGACTTTGTATGTATGTTTTTAAAACATTTGGCTTTACTGCATCGGTAGTCTTCGTCTCACCATGGAAGAAGTTCCCCTCAGAGAAATGAATACTTACATAACTGAGTACAAATGAAAACGCACCACTTGAAAAAAGTCAATGTTTAAGTTCAAATGAACTTCAATATAATTTTTATACAACAACGACACTACAGTGACGTCACCCGACATGCCAGGTGCAAGAAATGCGAGAATTTCAAGTTAACTGTAACGCTAGGCAATTTTTTGCAAAAACGCAACATCTTGCACGCACACCACGGGAAAAAAGAATTTCACTCTGAATTTGTGCACACATTGCCTTTAAAAGCATGTGAATCCGAATAAAATTTCACTTCTTCACTGACACTTGTGAAACCTCGACACTATGCCGCGACTTACAGCCCCTGAACGGGAACGTGCCATAGGCATGCTTCAAATTGGCGCCAGCACCAGGGAAATTGCCAGACAACTACACTACGCACACACAACGATCGCAAGACTCCATCAAAGGTTTCTGCAAACGGGGAGCACTGGGGATCGTCCTCGACCGGGTCAACAACGTGTGACAACGGCACGTCAGGACCGTCAGATCGTACGGGATCTTGTCCGAGACCGAACACTAGCAGCGACAAGAACGGCTGCTCAAGTCCAAGGACGACGTGGATTTATTCACCCCAACACCGCACGGAACCGTCTGCGAGCTGCAGGCCTGCGTGCACGACGTCCTTATTTCGGCCCCATATTGATGGATCGTCACTGTAACCAGCGTCTACAGTGGGCAAACTGGCATCAGAACTGGCGACTACGACAGTGGCACGGTGTCATCTTTTCTGACGAATCACGATTTCATTTAAGGAACGCAGATGGCTGTATACTAGGGGTGGGACGATTCTGAATCGCGATTTTTTTAAGGCGTAGTACCACCAACTGTTGCCGTGGGGCGAACATCCGAGCTTTCCCTCTTCCTTTATTAAACCAGACGCAGCCTTGAACGAAGGTGCCAAACATCAAGGGCGTGAGAAATGCTTCCGGAAAAAAAAAAAAATTGCTGCATGGAGCAAGTAAAGGACTACAGAACCGTCTCCTTTTCACTAATTAGGCTACTTTAATCATGTCCCTGTTTACTTTGCTCAATTAGCAATCAAACATGGGATTCACTTTTTTACTTTGCTGGATGAGTAGAACTCTTTATTAAGGCAGCATGTTTGATTGCCACATTATGAAATTTAAATGGCCAAAGAACAGCACAGCATGAACACGATTGCCATTGCCATACCATTTTGTGGTATGATTTTCATAATTTATTGCTCCCATTCACGTTTCATCTGCATTGCAGAATGTTCTCCACCTTGTGTATTTTTTGATGCTTGAAATCCAGGGCGATCTGAAAATAAATTTCTTTATTTTTATTATATCATTATAGATCTTCTAAAAAGACGAGGATCTTTTTTAAAGTGTCATGAGACCACTTGCAGTCATGGGGTGTGTAGGCAGTCACACGTAATTTCTTGAAACACACACCTGAAGCGGCTTAAACGATTTAAAATGCCGTTGGGAAGAAGCCTGAGTTTAGATTTCGCTACTTGCAGGCGCTCCGCCCTTCCCTAAATCTGCTCCCGTGTACTTAGCTTAAATAACAATCAAGCAATTTCAGTAGCCTATAACGATTAAGATGTGATGGCGAAAAGCAGAAAAACCTAACTGGGCTAGTTAGATTGAAAGAATGCCAATAATTTGAATAATTAGAAAAAAAATCTTCCTCTGAATTACATCTCTCATTGTCGCATTTTAGGACATTATTCAAGATGAATTTAAAACAGATTTGTAAAGATCGCCCTGGATTCTAAAAAATACACAGGCTGGAAAAAATTCTGAAAGGCAGATGAAACATGAACGTGAGATCGCTATGAATTATCACACTCGCACGAAATGGTGTGGCCATGGCAATTGTTTATGCAAATCTGTGCCATTTAAATTTCTAAATGCAGCAATCAAACATGTCTTAATAAACAGCTCTACTCATTCAACTTACAAAGTAAACGAATCCACATTTGATCGCTAATCAAGCAAAGTAAACGGGAACAGGTTTACTTTTCTTCGAGTTGCCTAATTGGTTAATAGGAGATGATTCTGTTTTCATTTGCTTGGCTCCTTTAAGCACTTAGCCGAAAAATACTGATGTCAGTGAAGTTTTTTCCGGAAGCATTTCTCACGCCCTTTGATGTTTGGCACTTTCGTTCAAGGCTGCGTCTGGTTTAATTAAGGAAGAGGGAAAGCTCGGATGTTCGCCCCACGGCAACAGGTGGTGGTACTACGCCTTAAAAAAATCGCGATTCAGAATCGTCCCACCCCTACTGTATACGTGTTTGGCGGAGACGTGGTGAACGTTATAACACCGATTGTGTCGTTCAAACGGACCGTTGGGGTGGTGGCAGCGTTATGGTGTGGGGTGGAATAAGCTACCGTCACAGAACCCCTCTCCATATCTGCAGAGGAAGGGTGAACGGCATCTACTACCGGGACCAGGTGCTGCAGAACCATGTTGTGCCATTCTTCAACCAACACCACGATGTCCACACGTTCCAACAGGACAACGCTAGGGCACACACTGCAAGGGTGTCCATGCAGTACCTTGCACAGCAGAACATCCCCGTGCTTCAGTGGCCAGCTCAGTCACCCGACCTCTCCTCTATCGAGCACTTATGGGATGAAATTGGACGACGTCTTGCACGTCGACGCCAGATGGACAACATCCGAGAACTTGAGGTTGCCCTTGTTCAGGAGTGGAATGCTATCCCTCAGAACACTATCCAGAGACTGATTAACTCCATGCGACGAAGATGCACCGCATGTGTCAATGCAAATGGCGGTCACACCCGTTATTGACTTTCCTGTTTGACCCTAACACCAGTTGAACCTCTCTCGCGCATTAACATTATCGTGAATCAAATTGAATGATGTTTACATTTCTTCTTAAATCATTCATTATCTCAAATGCATCATACGTATATACTTCACATATCAATCCGTGAACCTATTCCAGATTTCGCGAGTGGTGCGTTTTCATTTGTACTCAGTATATGTTGGATCAGTACAGTATGTGATGTACTGCACAATACATGCCGTATATATGATAATATACATCTTGGAAACTTCCGGATGCTTGTCAGTGTGGTTTTGCACATAATGTACTGACTGTTTATCATCTGTATAATTTGTTGTGTGTTTAGTCTACTATTCCACCAGGGGAACAAACTTCTCTTTATTTATGCCGAATGGAATCATTAAATCATTCCCAAGTTAATGCTCCCTTAATGCAAGATTGTCTCATTGACGGAGCTGTACACTTTTGTCAGTGTAGCCAGAGGGAGTTGATATGTTTTACATATAAAATGGACAGTTTGTAATTCTATCCAAGTGACTCCATAAGGGGGTAAAAATATTAGTGAAACATGTGGACCTGCCTGGACACTCACGTTACAGCGGAATTAGTGTTCTCCATCTTTCGGCGGTTAAAGGTCACTGAAGGTGGTCTCTCAGTGAATAAAGGTGGACTGTGAGCTGAATGAGCTCACTGTGATGGACTAAGGTAGTTTGTGGCAGTCTGAGATGGCAGTTTGTCTTAAATGCACTGCCCAGCAGTACAAAGAGGAAGTAAGGTTTATGTGAGCAGTATGTAAGGTTTGAAATTAAATCAAATGACCACAGTGTGCATGATTCTAATTTGAATTCAAATTTTAGGATGTTAATGTGACAAAGCCATTTTCTCCAGTGTTCCAAGGCAGAGGGCATCCAAAAGTTTTGGGTTGTATTTGCGCAAGAGAAATATTTATCCCGATGTAAAGGAAATCATTTGAGAACATTCTGGAATGTACAGAACATTCCCGAATGGCAAATATGACATTTGTTTGTTTTGAGATGGAACAGATGTTAAGATTGCATCCAATTATTGCTTCCTTCCAAAAATAAATAAACAAATAAATTCAAAAGAGTTTGCAACACAATTGAATTAATCAATTTTACTTTTTTCTTCTTCCCTGATCAATAGGTGTTATCTATGAACACTCAAAATTGTATACATGGACTTTCAGTGAAAAATCAGCACAAAAACAATTGGCTAAGCCATGTAATCCCCTGTTTTTTTACTCCAAAATATGTGAATTATACTTTGAATTATACTTTGTACCAGTAATACCACAGTTTCTCTAATAGCAAGCTTCAGTGGAGCTGTGACGCTACCATGGTTCCACTGTTTGCATATGGATGCGACTGCAACATTAGCATCAGGCTTTCAGGAAGACAAATGCCTCAGTGAGACGTAGGTAATGCATCACTATCTGCAGGGAATTAGAGGTGAAAACTCTGCTGCTAATCTCAACAGGACCACCTGCACTACAAGTCAGCAAAATACTGTCCACCCCCCGCGCCTACCCACATAACTGTGTTCATCTGACATTCATGAATAAACCGGACAATATAAAAACTATGAATACGCTGAGCATCCCATTACCATTTAGATATGAGATTGTGCAGATATGAGTTCTGACAAAAGGCATGGGCACACAACATTCTTTGTGAACACAGTCACTGCTCATCGAAAGAGTTTTCTTTTAACTAGCTACTGACTGACAAGTGAAAGGGTGGGGAATATGTGCCCATAATAGATAGCACTCTGCCACAAATAAATGAATAAATATGATGTCTTTGCAATGTTTGTGTGTGCACATTTTATATATTTTTTTGTGGTTTGTTTGTGATATTGAACTGAGGGCCTCTTTTCATCAGATTCTTGATGGCAACATCTGGCCCAATAAAGCAATTCTTACCTTTCTGGAATTTTTAAACTTTTATTTTGTAATCTTAAAATGTTCCTAATAAGGGTATGGCACACTAAAATGTAAATGAAATCCACCAGGTGTTGAAACTCATCAATATTTAATCCTCATATATTTCTGATAAAAGTCTGACCAATCATTTTCTTCGGTCCAAATAAAATGATTTGCCGAGCTTCCTGTCTGTCATCCATCGCCGCGTCCCTTCCAGTTGCCTACTGCTGACACTGCTTGTGAGTCGTGCGCCTCGCTGGCAGAGCAGCAGAGCAGTAGAGACAAAACAGGTCTTCAACAAAGTTAGCCTGCCAATAAAACAGCTCCAACTGCTCCTAATTTGATGACTCACGTTACCGGGACAGTTCTGGTGAGGTAAGACGTTATGACAACAGTTTTGCAAGAAAATATGTCTGAATTCTGCCAAAAAATGACACATATAACTGTAAATAAACAGGCACTGAAATGCTATAGTTACTTTCATAACGTTGATGGTATTTTGTCAGTCATCACGAGGGCATTTTATTTTATACCTCATATAGGAGTGAACATTATGTAATTACTGCTGGTTAGTTTTCACTAAACGGTGCCTCTGAATCTGACTTCTTCGCCCCGTTTCAAGATGCTTTTACACTGGAAATGAATTTTTTGTTCGACAGATTACATTCAAAGTCAATGCCAAGAAGCGAATACGCAATTGACTTTGAATGTAATCTGTCATGCGAAAAATTCGTTTCGCGTCCGGTGTGAAAGCAGCTTCATTCGCGCTGCTCACTTTCTCACCGCGTGCGTCAGGGGAGGAGGGGAGCCTCAGAGGTCAGGCAGGTGGAGGAGGGCGGGGCTTTGGAGGGAGGCGGAGTTGTTCATGTTCAAATTTTTACTTAGTGCTGCGCCCCATGCCAGAAAGGTAAGAATTGCTTTAATGAAGAAAAAAATGTGTATTTAAATGAATATGACTCATGAATGCAGGCAGTCCCTTGATGTAAACGCAGGTAAACCCCATTAAGTCAACATGGGAATAAAGAGATTCAGAGCTGAAGCACCAGTAATGAAGACACTGTTAAATATATGGGGCTTAATGCTTCGTGCTTATCCTTTATAACTTGGGTACAGGTACTTAGTCAGGTGTCCAGCTACTGTAAATCCCAGGATGTTATTTGTGCAGACCTGTCTCTCCCTACGTCTGGAGCAAGCGGCAACCTACGGGGCTGAAAAATGAAGCAAATACTGAAGTGCCAAAAGCTGCATTTCCAAGAATGGCCACCTGAGGCTGACTGCAGAAAGGAGTCAATCCCCATTGACCCCCAGTTAAAAAGCCCTATTTTACAGCAAAAAATTAATAGGTTTACAGCCTGGTTAAAAATACGATTTACCCTCCCTGGATCATTTTCGTGAAGACTGTGGGGGGAGTGAATTTTTTTGTCACTCTACTATTTCCTTTATATAAAGCCTTAAATTTCTGCATAATTAAGGGCGTGGCCGCTTTCACAGACCCTTGAATTACACAGTCTGTGGGAAGGAGTCTTGTCATCCAACGATGTTGTGGCTAAGGCAAGAGCACCGGCCTACACGGCCCCGGGCTATAGAGTAGGACCGCCAAGTCCTCAGCTAGCCTAGCCGCTATTCTAATATAAATTTCATATAACATAATATGCCAACAAGAAGTAGAGTTAGAACGTTCTCTAGCCAACTAGCCAGAAAATGAATACAAAAAGTTGTCCAGCTCTGCCAGCGAGAGTGTACGCCTGCCACAGTTATTATGCAGGCATTCAGCGAAGTGATAGCGAAACAGAAAATTGTCTGAATTTAGGGTTAACATATTTTTGAACAAAAGCTGCTAGTCAGGGGTAGGAAAACCGTCACAGCTTCCCTAACAGGTTGCCAACTTAACTGGCTGGTCAGCTACAACATTAGAACCACAATGGCATGCCCCCAAATGACGGGTTCCTCTGCTGATTCACCGGAGTATTTGGAGAGCTTGACCGGAGATTGCAGTGGTTATACACTCAGTTGATTCGCACAGCAATATCTGATAGAACTGCATTTGCCACCAATGAATTAGTTCCATATTCAGTGCGATTACGGATACGGTATCATTGTAAATCTAAAGGCTAACTAGCTAGCTGTATGGCTAATTTTTCACATTATCTAGTAAGCTAGCTACCTGTCACTAAATGTGTTTCTACATAAAGTTCATCATACACAAGCTAGCTAACCACATTAACCAAACTAATAAGCCAGACGGCAATGGAAAAGTGTCACTAACTAGCCACGTTCAGCTATATTTGGTTTCTGAGGGACTAAAGGTTTTTTTTCTGAAAGTTACATCAATTTTACGATGCAATAAAAAAAAGTTGTGCGTCGCAGTGGTATCATTGGCTAATATAAAGGTCAGAGATAAGCTGGGCAGCTGATAAAATAACCAAGGAGCCAGACACCCAGATGTGTGAGCATTGATGAGCCCACGTATGCGGGCTATAGTAACCAATTACAAAAGTAATTAAGCATTTCCTGAAGTCAAAATGTAGGGTGATAGTACTTCCTATCAAAATGTGTGAGTGTGAGGTAGGAAAATAACGATCCGTCAAGTTTGCTAGTAAGCTTAAGTAATGCAGTATTATCGTTTCGCTGGCCATACTACCATTAAAAATGGGATCGGGCTAAGGTGCGTACAAGAGCTAAGGCGAGCCTCCGCTTTCACTCGCAGGGGGATACTGATACTCAGTGAGCCATCCGTCGCTACTTCTCAGCGGTGTTCAGCGTTTGTCGCGCTACTGCCTCACGGATACGAACAACGTTTGTCTCACAACTGCTTCAAGAATATAAACAGTGTTCGACCCACTGTCGCAAGCATCTTGGCAGGATCAATTGCTTTACTAAGACAGATATGACCCTGCATCTCGACCTGGCGAACTATGAAGCATGGAACTGAGTTGGTGTTTTAGTTGAGTAAGGAAGCCGTAGCAAGCTTGGTAGCTGCGAGCTTAGAGGGCGTGTTTCAGCAAACAGGCTCCATTCGGCCCTGCCCATTGGGCCCCGCCTCTGCTCCAGCAACGGCCCCACCTTTTTTGCCCATTTTTGGATTTTGGATTAGCCAAGAGGAAGGTAGAGTCAAGTAAGTGCCAAGATGGCGACCAAATTTACTTCAGAATGGATACTCAGAAACCTATGGGTGACGCCACGAAGGCTACGTCCATGTTTTATACAGTCTGGAGTTAAGGGTGGGGTTCATGGTTGGGCATCAGGGAGCTGCTGTATGTTGTTCCTTCTTGTGAGTGTCCTGCGAGAACTGAAGTCTTCTGGTCGATTGGATGTGCATCGTGTCAATGTTACTAGTGCGTATCCCACAGTTTTTAGAGTTTTTAGTGCTGAGGAGGAGTGAAGTGGAGGATTGTATCTGACTTTTTGATTTTACTTGAGTAGCTAATCAGAGATGCAAAGCTGCACACACGTCCTCTTCAGACCATCTTCAGTCAGGTGTATGGAGGGTGGAGTGGGGGAGGGGCGCGTGTGCAGATGATCCCTGTCGATGTGTTCCGCATGAAAATATTCAGAGCTGAAATTAATCCTGACAGGCTGTCATTATCCTAAAGATCCAGCTTTGATAATATACTTTCTTTCTTCTCTCAGTAAAATTACACTGACGCTTTCTTAAATTGAAAGGTCATGCAGTGTGAAATTCACGGCACATAAGAGTTTCCATGCCAAAATGGTCACTGTTAATTTCGCTCTAACTTAGGAATTACCAGGCTATTACAGCTGTACCCTCTTTCTCTCTCTCTCTCTCTCTCTCTCTCTCTGTCTCACTCCTCACTCACACACTCATGCTCTCGCAAGCACTACACACACACACACACACACACACACACACGCGCGCGCACACACACAAACATCAGCAGATTGTAGTCAAAAGTCTTTTTTAGAAAGGGGATGGTTAATTAGGATAATTTTATGCACTCCTTTTGCCCTCCACCGGAAACTGGCGGCAGGCAGCTTGATGTTTTTATATTTCTTATTTATTTACGTACTATTTTCTTGCCGCAACAATTGACACACAAATGAACTTCCCCTCCTTTGTTACCTCCCAGCTAAAGTCCATTATTGCCCATTACCATGGATCTATTATCGCATGTCTTTCTGTTATCCATATTTCATACCCACAGGCAGTCTAATCTTGCAGGACCTTCACCCATCATTTGTCCACAGAGCATAAGTTACTGGAAATGAAAAGGCAAAAAATTGAGCACATAAATTATATTGAATTTCCAATGACAGCCTGACTTCTCAAACTAATACAGAAGACACACTTTTCTGTGCTGCACAATGACATATTGCCGCCATTTAGTGGGCTCCTGCACACACTGTGACTTTGCGACAAATTTTTAATCTATAATCTATATATAATATAATATATATAGTATATAGTATAATCTATGAATTTAGCTAGATATTTACTGAAAAGAGTGAGGTTAAATAGCTCACTGGCATGTATGACCTTGGAACTGAACTGGCCTCTCCAGGTCAGGAGCTCAGTTCTCAAACCGCGGCCAGTACAACACAAGCAGGCTCTGCCACAGTCATGTCACAGTCATGCAATCCTTTCCTTCTATTTCATTTCTTTGATGTCTGATTTTGCAAATGTCTAGTACTTATTGAGCTCCTCTCTAACAGATGAAATTTTATATCAGTTATTAAAGTTAAAAAGTCATTCAAATCCTAAGCAGAGTTATTGCCAGACATGTCAGAAACTACAACAGTCCCTTGATGTTTAATTAATGCAGTCGGTATCAACACGTCTCATTTATCGGTCCGTGGTCTGTTTTAACTTTATAAAATACAAAAAAAGAACACAAACAAAGTAAAAAAACAAACAAATTAATTAATACAGTGATGTGCAATGATCATTATACACCACCACTTTTGTCTAAAAGTGGTCCTAATATATTACTCCTTCATAATTTTTTTGGTGTAAATGTATTGAAAAGTACAGTACTATTGTAGGCAGTGAGAGCAAAATAATAATTAAAAAAAAAACCATTCCCACTTGTACACTGGGGTAAAAATACAGAAAACATCCATTTTTACAATTTGAAAGGTGTCAGAATTTTTTTTCGGACTCTTGTATAGCCTGAATTCATGCTTGGACACTCATTCCATGATGCTAAAAAAAATGGTTTGAAGTGGTTTGAGGCAACATTCTTCAGCAAAATTACCTCTGAAGGCCAATTGTTCCAGTATAAAAGGTGACACAAACTTTGAGCAGTGTCAGTGTTAAACACGATGGCACGACGGAAAGAGCTCTCTGAGATTTTTTGTTGCCGTATTGTGGCCTTACATGTGCTGAAGATGTTAAAGCAGGTGTCACACTGTCCCAAAATTGACACCAGATGGACACACGTTAAAGGAAATGTTCAAATTCGGATCTGATCGTAAAAACATCGGGCCATTCATCAGAGCATCTTAAGCCATCGTATGACCGCCAGTTGAGTTTCTCAGGCTCCGGCAGCAACTTCGTGAGCGGTGGCAAAATCTTTGGCGTGCCAAAAAATTGCCGGGAGACCTTGCTAAGGTTCATTTTCAAGTTGATTTTGTGTGTCCATTTTGCCCTTTGTAAGGCCATTGTGAGGGCATCTTGTTAAATCGTGTCATCTTCGTCTTTACTTCACGTGATCGTTGGTGCCATCGGGCATTTTCCGCCTCACGAAGACAATACGAAGGAAATGAGAAGCCGCCCGATTGTCTTGGGAAGGCAACATGACTACGTGAAGCCCTAGCAATGCCATCGTGTAGTCATCTTATTATATACTCAGCAACAAAAGTTTCTGTGACACCATTTATGTGTATGTTATAAATGACACGCAAAGATCTCAATGCAATCAATATGTTTATTTAACAGGAGAAACACTGACTTTTCAGTGCCAAAGTCACTCAAAACGAAAAATGTCATTTTCATGTGTCATGAAGCACTTGTCTGACGTCTAACCAATTGTGACCTTCACACTTCAATACCGGGTGTGACTTCCTCGTGCCATGATGCAAGCAACGCATCTCCGGCGCATGGACCGAATCAGATGTGCCAGAAATTGCTGTGGGATGTCATTCCAAATCTGACGTAGACGTTGTCGCAATTCCTGGAGTGTAGCTGGCGGGTTATCCAACCGCCGCAAACGTCGATCCATCTCGTCCCAAAGATGCTCGATTGGGGACATGTCTGGGGATCTGGCTGGCCATGGCAGGACATTGACATGTTGTTGCATCAGATACTGCTGTATAATCCTTGCAACGTGTGGTCTGGCGTTATCATGTTGCAGCGTTATTCTGGGACCATGTTGCATCAAAAACGGTACCACCAATGGCCGTAGCACTTCATCGCGATATCTTTGACCTGTCAGATTTCCATCAATAACAAGCAAATATGTTCTGTTTCTAGCCGTGATCCCTCCCCAAATCATGACACTACCACCTCCAAAACGATCAAATTCCTGAACACAGTTGTTGGCATAACGTTCTCCACGTCGACGGTATACACGTAAACGACCATCACATCGGTTAAGCATGAATCTTGATTCATCAGTGAAGAGTACAAGATCCCACTGACGTTGGATCCACCGTCGATGTTGTTTTGCCCACTGTAGACGCAGTCGTCGGTGTTGTACTGTGAGTATTGGACGTCTTGCTGGCCGACGTGGGACAATGCCAAAATGACGGAGACGGCGACGGATTGTCTGTGCAGACAGTCGCCTCAAACCAGGTATCGTTCTTGCAGTTATGGTTGCAGGTTGGAATCGATTTCGGAGATGGGTTGTTCGAATCCAGTTGTCCTGTCTGGGAGTGGTTACTCGTGGACGGCCGCTGCGAGGACGGTCTCTGACATGTCTTGTCTGCTGATGACGCTGCCATAAGTTCCAAATGGTGTTTCGGTGGACATTCAGGTGATGAGCAACTTCCCTCTGCGAGGTTCCGGATTCAATCATCCCAATGGCCCTCCACCGATCATTTTCAGACAGTCTTGGCATTTAGAGGGTAGAGTTCCTGATCCGAAATGGCTGTGTTTTCGATAAGTGATGCTTCCGTCGTTCATCAGGCACAATGTGAACATTCCAAAAATTCTCCTCTTTTATTGCCATCCACAAGCATGATTTACGCACATTTTCATGTGCAGTCATTTTCTCGCATTTTCATGATTTCCATTTCAATGTTGTGTTTACGTGTACTGTTTCAGTCTGATATCACCATGTATGACAATTTCATAATTGCGTTATGAAAAATAATGAACAATATTGGTGTCACAGAAACTTTTGTTGCTGAGTAATAGTTCGATGACATCAAGATGGGACCACGGTGTCGGCGAAGACAGCCGAATTTGAGTAGCTCAAGCGTTTCCCATGTGCCATGGTAATCTGGACATATGAAAGGCCAGCCTCAGAGCATCTTCCTCAGTCAGTCCCGAGAAACTCTACAGAGCAGCACAACGTATATTATATATGTAAGGGATAATGTAGCTAAAGTGAGCCGGTGATTGTTGAAAAATAACTCCCGACAGGGGAAAAGAACCCCAATGCGCTGCTCACTATACATTATCCCACTAAGAATATGGCTAAAACATTTAAAATATTAAAATTACGAGCGACGGAAAGTAGCACAGCGGTCATACCTCTGGAAATAAACACCACAGAATTTTGGCGATTGACCAATCAAAATGGTTGGGTCCCATCATGTGACTTTCTATAGGCATCGTACTTGCTTTGGGGCCATCGCGCGAAATTCAATATTCGTATGGCCATCTGGTGTCAATTTCAGGATACCCTGAATACCCTGTTCCAGTCAGATACAATGGATAAAGGGATTACATCATGTACATTGAATAATATCATTAATATTTTCAGAGCATTGGAAGAACTTTCTGTACATGAAGGACAAGGCTGAAAACCAAAATTGAATGGGCATGATCTTCAGGTTCTCAGATGGCTCTGCAATAAAAAAAAAAAAAAGATTCTCTCATCGATATCACTGTATGAGCTAAGGAACACCTCTGCAAACCATTGCAAGTTAACAGTTTGTCACTGCAACTGTACTATTTAAAGATAAAAACCATTTGTGAACATGATCTAGAAATGCTTTCACCTGGACCAAGACAAAGCGTGAAACTGTCTTGTGGTCTAAACAATAAAAATTTGAGATTCTTTTTGGAAATCATGGACACTAAGGAATAGATAGACCATATTGACTGTTTCAGCAAATTGTCCAAAAGCAAGCATCCGTGATAGTACGGAGGTGCAATAGTACACATGGAATGGGTAACTTGAACATCTGTGAAGACACGAATCTTGCGGAATGATTTATACAGGTTTTGGGCAACATATGGTGCCATCCATTCAATGTCTTTCTCAGTGCATGCCTTGCTTTTTTCAGCAAGAAAATCCTGAACTAAATTTCCACACATTACAACTTGGCTCCTTTGTAAAATAGTCCAGGTGCTAAACTGGACTGCCTGCAGTCTAGACCTAGTATCACACTTATTAAATATTTGATGCAGTAATGCATTAAAAAAATACCAAAAAAGTTCAAAGAGCATTGTAAATAAATGAATGGCGTATGTATATTGTATAGAATGGTTGAACATATAACTCCAGGAGAAATAACTTAACGCACTATGTACACATAAGAGGTAGTTTAAGCAAAAGCTTGATAAAAGAAAAGCAGACAAAGAACACGAAGAGCACTGGAAATAAGACAATGATTGTTACTAAACCGCATAAAATTCGTTGTAAAGGCGAATACTTGTTGGTATGAACGGTTGTTGAGCCCTGTTGGTTCTCATAATTGGCAGACGCAGGTGGTGACCATAAGGAAGAAATTTGTAATACTGAAATGAAGTGTGTGAGCTGTCATTTAAAATCTTTCAAACTTTTTTCAGAGTTTGCTGCTCAAAGAGGATGCTGATATTTTCCGATGAGATGCCAATTTTATTTGCTGTATTTTCAATTTTGAATATTTTGAACAGACAGAGCACCATACCAACAGTAGAAATTAAGTCAAAATGCTTTGAATAAAAGTTTTCTGAAATAATCTCATAATAGTTGGATCCATGTTAAAATTTCTTAAACGACGCAGAAAATACAAACGCTCTTGACCTTTCTTATAAAATCCATGTTAGCATTAAAAGTTAATTTCGAATCTAAAAAAAAAAAGTGCCAAGGTATTTGTATTCATCCACAACTTCGATGTCTCCGTCATTGATGACGACTGGATGTAGAGGCGTCTTTTTTTCCTAAAATCAATTAAGTCCTTGGTCTTTTTAACATTCAATGTGAGAAAATTATCTTGACACCATTCTGTGAATTTTGAAATTTCATACCTGCAATTAATTTCTGATTCTCTCATAAGGCCGGCCAAAGCTGCGTCATCAGCAAACTTTACAGTAAAACAATTTGCACTGGAACTTTGACATTTGTATAGAAGATAAAGATTGGAGGTATAATACAGCCTTGTGGCACCCCTGTAGACATGTAACAGATGATTGATGGCCGTTAACTGACAAACTGGGATCGAGTTTAGATGATTTTAAAAGTAAATGATTAGCAAATCATTCCAATCTGTTTTTATTGACATTAACCACAGAGTCCCAAATTTGTTTGGAAATGGGGTTGTACATTTACATCTTGTTACAAGCCAACAAATGAATTGTTTGTTTCCAAAGCACAATATATTCATTTTACTCATTTATATAAATCAGCTCTTATTGCATTATTTAGAAAAACCTTTACCATGACGAATTACACCTTACTGTGAGGTATCGATCTGGAACCAAATGAGGACATGGGATTGCAAAAATGAGCTTTGAGTAAGGGGAGTAACCCCTGCAGAGCAGTAACCAACAGTACAGAGTCCGCAATCCAAAACTCAAATTCCAATGGGACAGAGCAGAGTTCGTAACCAGGGCAGCAATCACAAATCCTAGTCAGCAGAAACAGATCCGGTACACAGGCAGAGGTTTGTGGGAGAAGCAAACTCATAAGCCAAAGGACAGTCCGAATCGTTAACAGGGCAGCAATCCACAAAATCGAGGTCGGACAGAAAAAGGTCAAAACACACAGATGCAACAGTAATCCAAAAGGGCAAGCCAAAAATCAGAAGTCGGGCAAACCAGACAGAATCAAACCTCAAAGAATACGAGGCGAGAGAATAGCAGCACGGGAAATGATCTGACAGAGAATGGCTGTGAGAAGACACCTAATATACACTTCTGGGGAGATCACATGGGGAGAATCACAGGTGCAGGAAGTCAGACTGATTACAAGGGGAAGGCACATGAGGAAGAGCCTAATCACATGAAATTGGCCAAAGCCAAAACGTGGACAGGGAACACGAGACATTCCTATAAACAAATATACGGCTCCAGTCACGGAGTTTCTAACGTGCATAGATAATGAGAAACAGAACAGCGCTGTCAGGTGTGAGCTTTCACAGAAGTTGCAGCACAGGAGATTAGGGAGAGCAAAGAGGCGGAGACTAGAACAGGGCGAGTGCGGAGAGCTTTTTAATCAATTAGTAAGTGCACCTTTACAAATCCTTGGTGCTCGTTAGTAAGTTAGTATTATATACAAGGTTAGTTGTTGTTAGTAATCTCAGGAGAGAATAATAAACTGTTAGTATTGTTAGTAGATAGAAAAGTAGAGTGAAGCCAGCAAACGAGATCGGGAGGAAGTTTGAAAACCAGAATCCAATAAATCACTCGAAGAGTGTAACACAAGACTGGGGCTAAAATAGCAGGCAAGACGAGAGACCAGACGGGGGAGGCAAAGTGCAATGCAAATTGGAAAACCTGAACCGGAATCAGATATGGAATAATGTAAAACATGGAAAAGTAAACTAAGACAAAACATGACAAATCAAAGTAACCAAATCACAATACAATATACAAAGAATAGTCAGACATAGCAAAGGGTCAGGAAAACAATGAAACAAATATCAAAACATGGCAAGATCAAGACAGGCATGGCAGAATCATAACACTTATAGTATGAATTTATAGTATGAGTATTATCTCAATTTTTGTAATTTTAACACTTATTACGTTTTGGAAACAAACTCATCAAATATAAATGATTGAATGATAAATGCATAGCAATTCAATTGCACACTCAAAATGAATGTTAGATCTACTTAAAACTGTTACATCAGCTGGTTCCACTGAACTAAGTTGAGTTCAATTCATTGAATCACTCACGTGGAACTAGTTAATCCAATATTTTGGACTAAATCTAATGTACTTATTGAGTGAATGCCTGAATATGGAACATTCATTTCAAGCGACTTATTTTTGCCTAATCCATACTTATTTTTGTGCCGCTAGATTGAGATGGAGAAAAATGAGAGAGGCTCAGCCGACTGCCAGCGACGGCTTGTCCGTCCCATACTGTGAATCAATTGTGTACTGAATTTCCTCATAAACTGTAACTTTCTACCACAAAAAGCAAAATAATCCAGGAGGTCAAACACATAAATAATAATTATCTGAATGCTGGCAGTTAATGGGAATAAATATGAGTCTGCGGTGTTTGATGGACTTGGAGGCGATCGATATTTGCTCATTGATATAATGCACTGGAGGGAGAGGGAAAGTGACTGTGCTGCATTCATTTGCGTCCTCAAAAGACTTCTGTCTAAAATACGCAGTTTATCAGGTGCTTAAGAAGGAGTTGCTATAACATGAAAGAAAGTAGAGAGTGTGGGAAATATCATTATTAGTATGTTGCTGTTTAAAAATGGGAAAAAAATCAATCGAAGGAAAAAAAAAACATTTTTGCATAACGCTTGAGTGGTATATTGCCATTGTTTGTTGTTCGTGCTGCCATGGAGATGAGCCTTGCACAAGGCATGTTGCCACAGAGAGGTCAGGCACAGTGTTTCTGGTGCTGGTGTGGAGTACTTATGTACAAAACAGTGTCATTCTGTGACACCAAGGTCACTTCTGTAGAACACAGTGTTACTCTGAATCACAAATGAGTTATGTTTACAGTCACTGGTGATGCTGTGCAGTTTCTCACACACATGGCAGTGTGATCTTGTCACTGATGCTCTTTTCCCATCCAACCCTCTTCTTTCTCTGGCCTTATTGTGGCTGGTCTTAAAAACACGCACCTCAATGGATGGAGTTGTTTGAACGTAAGGGTTTACCACCCATTTATTGCGTCGGGTGGCAGATAGAACCTATCCAAGCATCCTTTGCGCAAATGGCAGGAATACACCCTGCCAATCTATTGGGGAGCGCACACTGTTCACTCACACACTCATGCCCAAGGGAAATTTACTATCTCCGATTAACCTGACACACGTATATTCGGACTGTAGCACAAAACTGGAGTATGCAGGGAGAACTTACGCAAACACTGGGAGATCATGCAAACTCCACTCAGGAAACAGGAACAGGAAAGCCCAAGCAGGATTCAAACCCACGACTGTCGGGGCTGTGAGGGAACAGTGGTATCCACTTCACTACCCTGTCATGTGTAAGAGAACATATCCGCAAATAACAGATGAAATTGTAAACTTCAGGCATCCTGTGACTGGATTAGGCCACCCCACGCCACTACCGTTTTGCAATCGCAATCTCAAGCCCAATAATATTTTAGGACAGAGTCCTCAACAATGACCTACCAAATATCTGCCATTATCTCCCTGTTATGTGATCCCACAGCCCCCCTCTCCGGCCCCCCTCACCCTCCTTCGCCCCCCCTCACCCCCCCTTCGCCCCCCCTCACCCCCCCTTCGCCCCGTACCTATCTAATGATTCTTACCTCGCTTCTCCACCCAAATGGGCAGCCCTGTCCTTATTCATTGCGTCAGTCACCCCAATCAGTAATACAGTTTCTAATGAGGCTGCATCAGCCTGAATTCTCAAATATGTTCTTCTGTATGTGAGTGCTCTGTGGCAGAATTATGTGTAAATAATGTTCACCACTAATTACTGAGCCCGAATTTTGAATTTGCAAATGCACACTTTCTTACACCAATTAATTAAATATTATATCTTCATAACTCGAAGCGTATATTGAGAAAAAAAAGTAACCTTTTCTCTCTAAATTCAAGACTGAGTTGTTTATACAATCTTGCTGTCATTAAATCATTTTCTAGTCCAGGAATTGGGCCAATGGCCAATTGGTGGCATTGATTTTATGCTTTATTATCAAGTATGAAAAATTGAATCTTCGGTAATATGCAGCTTGATTCAAAGTAAGTGTGTGTGTGTTTGAGAGAGAGAGAGAGAGAGAGAGAGAGAAATTGGGACACAGAGAGATCATGGGAGAGAAGCTGTCTCGCCTCAAGTGAGTGATGTGTGTTTGTCTGTGGGCAGGTGCAGCACTTAGCATATTGGATTTGAAATAAAACTGTGAATGAATGCGCAGCTAAAACAAACATGTTCAAATTTATTTAAAGAGTATTCGCATTCACGTCTAGTGATCCATCTTGGATATCCAGTCCATTTTAAATAAATTCCATTCATTTAATTGTTTCTTAGTTTGATCATAAAGTAAATGTAATTATGACAGGAAAGCTTGATCTTGTTAGAAGCTCAATGGCAATGCAGCAGTAAGGCCTCCGTTTAAAAGAGGTTTTCATTTCGAAGGCTTTGTACATTAAACTTTGATCAATAAACATGCATTGGAGAGTCAATAATTGGATCGCTGAACGCTGCAATGAACAGATTTTATTTTTTTTGCCATTTGATTTGTGGTATGGAAAATATTTCTTGGCATATGGACATCATCTGTCCCGATAAACAAACAAGCAAACCCCCTGATTTGATCATCTCCAGAGTATTTCTTTGCTTCGCAAATGCCATATTTCCATAAATCAGTCATAGCAGCAGACAGCAGCTTATTACTCTTTAATGCAACCTTCCTTTTTGTCCTCAACGTAGGGCCATCAACAGAATCTGTCTGTCTGTCTGTCTGTGTACCTTTATCTCTACTGTATCAGGTAAGGATTTTTTCTGGAAAACTGGTCAGTAGATGTGAGATACAGTATAAACTGGTCAGTAGATGTGAGATACAGGACAACATGCCCTGCAGTCACCTGTATCTCAGGCAAAGTAAGACTGTTTATGACGTCCTGCACGTTTGTGTAAACCTCAGAGGACTGCATTACCAGGGTAAAGACTCCTCAGCAGTACTGTACTCCAGGAGAGTATTTTACTTTGGCCTGTGATGGGAGGAGTGTGGCAGAGGGAGCGATAGAGAGAAACAGGGAGTGACATTAGTTGAGCTGTGCTGAGATTTCACTCCGACACCGTCAGAAAAGCTCTGTGCTCTTAATCATCAGGGTGTGTTGGCTTGTCGGAGGAGTGGAACATGCAGGTCATTCTCCACACCGTTGGCCCCAGGGCAGTTTAGTGAGTGTGTGAGCAGAGGTCGGTGTGATATAGAGTGGGTATGTGTAGGGCTGTGTGTGGTATGGAAGAGTGTGTGTGTGTATTTCTGGGTCTTTGTGTGTCTGTGAGCATGTGTCTGTAGGCTTTGTGGCTGTATGTGAGTGTGTTTCTGCGCATGTGTACATTTGAGTCTTTCAGTAGGTCTAAGACAGAGCATATGTGTATGTGTGTGTACGTGTGTATTATTTTGTGCTGAATTGCTTATAGTTGTCGGTGTCTATATGCATTTGTTTGTCTCTGTTTGTTTGTGTGTGTGTGTGTGTGTGTGTGTCTGTGTGTGTTATGAACTGGGCAGAGGGGTTGAGCCAATTGCAGGATCGATAATAAGACACTAGGGCATGTTTCCAATTAGGAGGATGAGGAGAAATGGAGGAAGGCTTGCAGAACCAAGAGTACCGAATAATTTGCTCATGTGTGGTGTGTGTGTGCCTGCCTGTGTTTGTATGTCTCAGTGTGTGTAGTTGTGTGTGTTTGTGTGTGTCTCAGTATATGTGTGTGCATGTGTGTGAGTGCGTGTGTCTGCCTATGTCTCAGTATGTATGGTTATGTGTGTGCTTGTCTCAGTGGCCCTCATTTATCAAACTTGCGTACACCAAAAAAATGGGTGTACACCAAATCTCCCGCAAGAATCGGCATTTATCAATCTGAACGTGAGCGAACGGTCCGGAAAAATCTCACACCAGCTCTGACCAGGTGTACGCAAATCTGAAAACAGCGAACAACATGCAGGAACGAGTGCAGCTGTCAAAATGAGTAATAAACCATATGCAGCGATGCGGACGTCATGCTGTTGTTGTTCTAATTATTAAAATAAATAAATAGACTAAATAAATGAATGAATAAATAAGTGAATAAAAGCAGGTTGTTTCCCAATATAAGTGTAATTAATTTCTCTACACAGATGAGATGAGTGGCTGCCCGTTTTGTGTGGCACCCAATAAGATGTCATGGAGTAACACTGATAAAAGTACAATGAAGAGTGATCTCTGTAGACTGTATTTTACCAATGACCCTCATGGTGCTCAGATCGAGGCGGGGGGGACTCATCCATGTCCCCACCGCCTCGTATTCCCACGATGGAGGGGGAACCTATCAGCGCTGTGACAGCTGGAAGTTCGAGTCTTGTTGGCCTCCACCGGTTCGTGCGCTAATGCAACCCCTTTTTTTGAGGCGATCTTAAAATCGGACCTCTTTTTTTAACCTGCATGTAAAGCATTTGGATTGTCAATTATGTAGGCAATATAACATGAAATATCGTGGATCTATAAATTGAATTTATTAAGGACGACGTTATTCCCACTTTTACGTGTGGCCAATGCTAAATTTTTTTCTTGACCACACTTGTAAATGCGCAAGTTGATGACCATTCCAGTGCCGCTTAGAAAGTACCGTTTAAAATAAGTTTGGCCAAGAAAAAAATTTTGCTTTGGACACACTTAAAACAAGTGTAGGCAATGGGGAAATGTGCGTCATGGCCACAATAATAAGTGCGTCTAACAAAAATTTTGGTCATTTGAGTGTGTCCAAGCACAAAAATTAAGTGCGAATCCACTTCGATTTTTTAATGAATTAAATAAAACATCTGCTGCACTCCGGTTTTCCACCCCAACAGTGTTCACTACTGCAGCAGCAATAGTTGTCCAATCTACAGCCTACTGGGCTCCCTTTATGCCACTCTTAAGACTTCCAAATAAAATAATTTTGTTTTGCTCCATCTATCGTTGGCCTGCAGATAAAACCTCGTATCCTCAAAATGATAAACTTTACAGGAGAGCAAAAAAAAAAAGTTTAATTTTGCATGTAAGAATGCAGTTGAGCTGTGTTCGAGTAGGATGACTTTTTTTCCTCCAAGAATGTATCCAATCAATGAAATTTTGTATTTTGCAATGTTTATGCTACTGTCATGGACATAAGAGTTTTTGTTTCTCATCAAATTGTAGATACTAGGTTTATCAGCTGGCTGACGATATTTCCTCCTCAGTTAAGTTCTTTCTTCTTTGCCGTCTTTCGAGAGTCCATGTCTTAAAGTGGGCAGGACTATGCCTCATGGAGCATGAATTTTTAGGGGCGTGTCATGTAAATTACGATGGTTTTTGCCGCCAGATTTATCAACGCCACGGCAGTTCTACACCGAAATCTGCGACGTACACACTTTTAGTAAATCAGACGTGACACCTGGTGAAAGATGATATTTGCACCAGAATCTACACCAGATCCTACGCAAGTTTGATAAATGAGGGCCACTGTGTGTGTGTATGTGTGTGTTTGTGTATAAGGGCAGAGTGAGGTGTTCCATCTTCTCTTCATGCCGCAGAACTTCCTGCTGCGTTTGTTTACTCTACATCAGGAGGCATCGCAGGCTTAAGGTTAATA
The DNA here is from genome assembly GCA_029721435.1 of Gymnothorax reevesii. Classification (NCBI taxonomy): domain Eukaryota; kingdom Metazoa; phylum Chordata; class Actinopteri; order Anguilliformes; family Muraenidae; genus Gymnothorax; species Gymnothorax reevesii. The sequence continues at coordinate 175,429,565 of CM056573.1, forward strand.
AAATAAAATCTTCTGTCTCTTCCTGGCTCCCTCTGACGAGACTAATTACTGTTAATTAACAAGAGAGGGTGTAAAATGTGACCTGCCTGCATTTACTGATGGATATCTGTGCATCGCTGGCTGCTCCAGGATACGGATGCTGGGCTTGTTTTTCCACATGACTTTGTGTGTGTGTTTGGGCGAGTTTTCGTTTTCGTGTTTTTGACCTTGTCAGACCAGTAGTCCTTATGGGGACCAAAGCCTGGTCTGAATAACGCAAATTGTCATTTCTTAGAGTAGGGGTCAGCTGTGAATAGAGGTTCGGTTAAGTCATGATTAAGTAATGTTCAGGGTTAGGGGTAGGGTTAGACCGTTCATAATGGATATGAGTCAATGTCCTAATGAGGATAGCTGCGCAAACTGTGTGTGTGTGTATGCATGTGTGTGCACGTGCCTGTCTCCGTGTGCGTGTGCGCGCGCGTGCTTGCGTGTGTGTGTGTGTGTGTTTGTGCATGTGTATGTGTGTGTACGTACTAGGAGTGACTGGGTGTGCAATATGGTAAATACTCTAAGACTTAGTTGCCTGACATACTGCTGAATCTTCATTTTCCACAAAATACAATGTCAAAGTATGTGAAGTGTTTCTCCGCTTCTTGTGTTGTGACAGAACATCCATCAATCATGGACGCTCATAAGGTTGATTAGTAACAGGGTATTCTCAGCTTCTTGGAAACACAGAATGCCGGGCAGTAATAGTTAGATTTTATTACCGTATATGAGCAGGGTGTTGAATGGACAATCCTGCATAATGTGGCTGAATGAGCTGGAAAACCTGACTGAACTGGCAGATTGTCAACCATCCCCCTGACAATCGGACAGAAATGCATCCCCATTTTAAATCACCTCTTGGATCAACAACTCCTGACCTGTGAGCAATAATTTAGTGTTGATACTTAATTTACGGTACATTTATTGCTACTTCTGCTACATTTGCTACTTTTAACCATTTGGAATTCCTACTGCGCTATGGCCTCAATCTTCCTTAGGCCCAAACTGTGAAATAAACGTAAGGCTCGGTTGAAGGTTAATGTGAAGACTGCGATTGATAGCTCTGGTGCTGAAAAGTTTGATATTGCCCCATGTCTTCACTGAGCTTTTTATCTACTGCTGTTTACTTCTCCAGACTAGCATGCTAATGCAACATGATCAAATCGAAATGCAGCCAATTTTCTTTGGGTCAAACATTTTCTCCCCATTTCTAATCTCCACTCCTTCAATTCAATCTCCACCTTCCTCTAGCGATGACAGTCTTTTGGCTCCACCCACCCCCTCAGTAAGGTCTGTGATTCATTGGCTGTGAGATGATTTCATAGATGAACAGCTTTCCTCATCTTGTCTGTTAAATCCCCATAAGCCCTTTGAGTTCAACATTTGATTTCCCGTCTTTCTCCAGAAATGTCAAATACTCCATATTTTTTCCATTTATTTCTGCCAGTAAGGTGAATCCACCAGTGAGGCTGAAAATTACTTTTCTTTTGCCGTTATCCAACTCTACAAATTTACGTAAAATATGTGCACTTCATAACTAGTCTCGTAGAAAAATGGATAGAAACATGCTGACAGCTTCATTTTAGTCCGGCAATCATCAAGCCGCCTAATTGAACACCTTGCAAATTGTGTACCTCTGGGATGGAAGAGATTCAGTTAAATGTCAGTGGTCTAATTTAATGGGCAGAGTTTAATTATATTTTCGAATGAATTAATATTCTGTAATCAGCATTGGCAGTTAAAAACCGATTTCATAACAGTATCCTTTGGTGCACAGCAATAAGTTAATTTTAATTATTGGTTTTGTTGGGGGGAAAAAGGGCACGATGTCTTCACAATGACATCATCATGAAAAGATCTGTATGTAATATATATGACTTGTTTTAGCTGTCCTGACCACTCTTTCTCATGACATGAAGGATGAGTAATTTTGCCAAGCTTTGTGAACACTCTTTTTCTACTAATCTATCTATCTATCTATCTATCTATCTATCAGTGGCAGCTGCTCATTTTTCAAAGAGCGGAAGCTCATTTTCGCCTTAGATCATATTCTCATTTATTTATATGTAAATTCTGCCCCCTATTCCTTCTCAAGGAAATGGATTGTGACCCTGTCGTACCAATTGGGTGTCTTTTCCAAGGACTTGACCAGTGTTCTCTCAATGGCCAGCAGAACTACGCTGCTTAAATAGACTTGGCCCATTGTGTGGCAAGTGTAAGACTTGAATAAATGATGGAACTAACGAAACTATTTTAAGCATGAACAAGGAAATGTGAGAATTAAGTTAAACTGAAAAAAATAAATACTATAATTATGTTTTATTTACAGTGTGTAATGTGTACAATGGAAATAGCCTATTTCACCAAGCGAAAAAAAAAAAATCCCCCCAAAAAAAGGTGGGATTCAGTCTTTGGACAGATCCTACAATCATCATGCAGAAGCCCAGTGTCCAGGCCTGCCCACTGCTCCATTGACTCCCAGAGACCCTGAGCGCCATGGGAGGGACAAAATCGGTGCATTTATCCAATGACCATCTAGTTTCTCTGCAGTGAAAAATCGTGTCATAGAAGCCCACAGATGCTGAGCTTCAACGGCTTTAATGCACTATGACGTGACGGGAATGTATGAGAAGAAAATTGCGTCAGTTGACCTGTGATAAGTAATTGACTCACCTATTACTAAAACCCATAAGTCACACTTGACTTGACTTGACTTGTGGCGTTTTAGTAGTCAGTGCTTCAATTCAGAACAAACTTGTTTTAGAAATGAACGCGTTCTGGCACATTTTTAGTCGATGAAATATAAACACAACAGTACATATTTGACTATATATTTTTTGATATCTTAGAGGAAGCTGAGCTTCCCTTGCTGTCTTAGAACGATCGGCACTGCTATCTATCTATCTATCTATCTGTCGGACCTGGATAGCTGTTTGTCCATCCATCCATCAGTCTTTCTGTCATCAATTTTTCAATCTGTCTGACTGTTCATCTGTTTGTCTGTTTGCTTGATCTTCTGTGTACCTGCCGGTCTGTCCATCTATCTGAATATTTACTGTTCATTCAGATCTAGAAGTGGCAATCAAGTCGAGAATGAACGGACAAAACATACTCTGTTAGAGTCTATTTCACACCACCTCACATTTGGCTGTGAATTTTATCCAAAATGACTGTGTGAAAGTATGTTGCCAGTAACTCCCAAATAGTGATATGGGCTCCATGGAGATGCCACCTCAAGATCTACAGTATGAAATAAAGATATTCACGACTCCTGTGTCCCTTTTTTAGTTGTGCGTTCGGTCATGTGTCAACACCCCAGCAGGGGCTGGAACATTTTGTGTACTCTTCTGCCTTGTGGCACGGACCACTTGGAGTAACTGTCCTATAGCCTTATTCTTAAAATTATGTTTCTATGATGCAGAAAGAAAGCATCGTAATCAACCGAGATTAGCAGCCGACAGCAAAGTCTGAATACAATTTATGAACACCACTTGCAAAACCTGGCGATTATTTAAAAAAAAAAAAAAAAACGTTCACAAACTAAGCTGGACAAAAATAATCTTTTCAGAGGATTTATATTTTTGTTAATAAGCTGACACAATCTCAGTTATTTCTACGATATATTCATCAGGTTTTGTAAGGAGTCAGTAGCTAGCTCATTGATATGCCAGGGCTGTGAAAAGCGGCAAGCTACGTATTGTTAGACCACATCGACTGTAACTAGCTCATTTTCCTGGCTTAAAATACTCTGTCAAATAACTTTCAGACCAATTTAATCATAAAAATGGTGGCTAGAAAAAAGATTTGGCCAACAATTATGCTGAGAGTAAGCCAGACATTTATTATGTACTCGCAGTATTCCGAGCATGGATTGTACAGTCTGTGGTTCAGAGACGCAAAGCTTCGATGCAAAGCCAGTAAGGACAGCAAAATTTCACTGTCTTGAGACACTCGGTCAGTGGTCTGGGCCGGTCCTCTAGTGGAACAGGACAGTCACTGCACTTCTTGTGTAGTGGCATGTGCCACAGGACAGTACAGAACACAAAATGTTAAAGCCTCCTCTCTTACACCCTCGGCCAGTTTGCAGAACATGAAGTCAAATGTTTTAGGCCATTCCACGCATTTGCTGAATTTATTCACGAGTCCTGATCTTCAGTTTTTAGGTTGTCCATTCTCCACCATGTTGAGTGCATCAAGGTTATTTCATTCCTTTTTTGTCATATATTTTGTCCTTAGTCAGTCCTAAAATGGGTGCCATGGTAGTGCTGTGGTGGGTCTGTAGCTGTCACAACAGGAAGGTTGTGAGTTTGAATCCCACCATAGCCTCTCTGCATGTTATCCCCATGTTACTGGGGGCTTTATAGTAAACATATAGCAACTGAACTTTTCTTTCATAGCAATTCTTGAAATGAGTGAAAGTATCACACCAATTATTCTCTCACACACACACACACACACACATATTGCTTGATTAAATTGTAATCAAAGTACAAATTTAAGTTGAAATACAAAATCAAATTACTTGTTATTTGTCGCTTAAACCTCTTTAGACCTGAGCTTTTGACTCGAAAATGACATGCCCAAAATCAAATGGGTATATCTCTGCAACAACTTTGTCCATTTGAATAACCGAGTATCATGATAAAGGGAACGCCATGTGGATTGCTGTCATGGTATAAAAAATCAATGTATATTTTCACAAATCAGCACAAATGATATGGAACACAGCAGAATTGAAAAATCTCATTTCTGGCTAACCAAATTAAACTTCTATCCCTTTTGAAGTTTTTTAGTTGCAGTCTGAAACCTCTAAAAATTAGCGCATAAAATCTCACCATTATCTGTGCTAAAGTTTATTCTAATCAAGTAAATCTGAGCAAAATTAGAGAGGTTTTCGTTCAGGAATGTCTAGGTGGCAAATCCAAATTGACCACTCAGGCCTCTTTTTGGGCACTGTGTACCAACTGAGATTTCTCAGGTACCAAACTATAAAAGTCATTTAATTTCACTAATATGTCACTACATGCATACATTCCATCTAAATACTACCATTTTAACTTTTTTTAATTTTTCCATTTCATTTATTTATTTATTTATTTTAAATTTCAGCCAGTCTTGCATACATTTTCCCATTCAAAGGAAATGAAGTTTGACTCCACCGGAGCAAATTTATTTTTTATACAAGCAAATAAACAACATTTCAAATAGAAAGATAAAGTAAAAATGGTAACAAGTAAAAGAAACAAACATCTGAGCAATTTTTTATACAAGAACTATGCTTCCACTGCTCAAAAATAAGCCTTACTTCATCGAGGTTTAAACCTTAGTCTCCCATCTCAGAGTCTACCACCTCAGCGACTATGCTAACTGAGGGGACTGTGTTGCTGCCCTCTCATTGCAAACATAAGGAGTACAACGAAACACGTCACGCACCCTGATTGAGCGCACATACTAGTATTGTTGTGCTCTCTAAGAATTTGCACATACTGGCGCAAGGATTCTCAGTCAGAAAACGACTTTGAAAATGGCAGTTGAATATTGGAGGAATTTCTGTACCAAAAATACTGAAAACAAACAGTTCAGCATTTATATTGCTGAACTGAGTTTATTGAGTTTAAATGCGTAATGGCGCATGGACTCTGTTAGATGCATCGGGAATGCAAGGCTTTATCTCAAGCTAGGTTTGTGCGATTACGGTGGTTGAGGGTTCGTTGGAAACGTAAGAGCCCATGGAATCAACACATCACCCACAAAGTCAATCTGACAGCATCACACGCCAATCACAGAGAAGAAAATACATTGCTTGCAGGCGGAATGCTCAGGGCCTGATCTCATTGGAAGCAGTGCCTAAAAAAACATGTATGGAGACTGGCAGATCTAGTTTCAATATAACACCTATACATTTGTAGTATCTGAACAAATGGCTGATAAGCTAGATCCAGAGCCAGCAGTAAAACTTTTATGACTTAGGATGTTCCTGCAGCCTTCCTGTGGGGGGTAGTATCTCTGGTTTTACTCAGCCGGGGGAATAGTCGCAAAGCCCTGGCTGCCACAAGGCTTCTGTGAGAGTCATATCACTGTCCTAAATGAAGTCAAAGTCCAGTTATATTAATCTGTTTAAAATAATCTAAATCTCTGGGAAATTCATAAAATGTTTATATGTTCAATATCCTATGAAGAAATCACTTATATACGTATAACCCAATTAAACTATATAATAATTTATCTTAAGGCTTTTTCATGACAACTGCACTATATTGGCACATATTCCTATCAGGTTTGGTCTTGTTATTCTTTGGGGAATCCGAGGACTTGAATGGAGCATGTTTCATTTCCATTGCAATTATGGTTCATTCCCTTTGGGAAACTCCTGAAAATTGATCAGATTTCGCTCTAGTCTAATCCCCCTCTAGACTCATCCTAGTCTCCTCTCTTTGCTAGATTGTTTTATTTCTCAATGGTGGAAGGCCAAAACCCAGATTCGGCCCCCCTTCCTTCACCTGGGTCAAAGGTGTGGTTTAATTTAAAGGCAGAAGAGACTTTCCTTTCAGGGAGAATCGTATTTCGACCTCCCCGTGTGCGGAAGGGCGTGAGTAGTCTTTTAATTTGGGAGAGTCGCATCCCAGCTCTCTCCGTGTGCCTGGGTCTGTGCATAAGTAGCGGATCTAGGTAGGCGGGGAGAGATGGCATCCGAGTTCTCTTCAGGCTCGTGGTGCGGCCTCACTTCGCGTGGTTGGCCTCCATTTTTCCAGGTATGACTTTATTTTCTCTTTCTAAATTGTGTGTAACTTGTAATTGGCTTAACGTTGATTTTTTTTATCTAAGTTTGTGCCTACCTGGTGATTCAATTATTGTTATTCCATTCAGCTTGCGTGATCTCCTTGAATCTTAACACTTGTACATTCTTTCTAGCCCGTCTTGGCCGATACCTAGGGGTATAATCCCCATTGAGGAACGAATGGCCAGTGGCCCGGTGTGGGAATTGGTTTTATTAAGTTGGAGAGACAATCATAATCTACTCACATAAAGGGTTTATGTATTGCTGGTTCTGGGGTTTTAGCCTTAAGGAAACCCATGGAAGAAAAGTCAGTTATCCGTTAAAATTCCCTTCAGGGACCCACGGGCATGCATAAAATCTGGGTTCACTTTACATATATGCCAACAGAGGCTATTGCAGCGATGGCTGACTTCCAACCTCTAATCTAACCAACGAACCTAGGATCCAGACATGGTGTTAAAACCCGGGAACATTAATGCAGCGACGGTGGTTGTCTGTTAGGAATTTGAGGTATAATCAACTTCATGTTTTCCCTAGAGTCTGAGTAACTGGTTTTCACGAACGAGTCTGATGGCGTAGCTGCCCTAAGATTCATGCATGCTGTCCCTAAACTATAAATTCTAATTCTAATTTGGAGTCAGATATTCAACGAGGATATAACCAAATTTGGTATTCGAAATGTATTATGGAGTCAGATTAATGGTGACAGTTGTGTTTTTATGCCCCGTTCTTCGAACGAAGAAAATGTACCCATTCTATTGTGACTCACACCAGCCAGGAGGTTGCTTGAATTAACGCCAGCCAAAAAGAACACGTAAAACCTTCAGACCTCGGCAATGTCTGTATTTTGGTGTTGTTTTGTGGGGTTTTACACATTGGATCAACAATAGCCAGTGCAGATTTTCCCTCGGACTCATATTTTTATTCCAATATATCAAAGTTAAGAAAAAAAATTTGCTCATTGCTGTAAAATGAGAAAATGCCATGGCTTATATCATTGGATTCTGTGGACTTGCCTATTTCATTTGATGTATCACTTGTGTGCATCACACAAAGTCAGTAGAAACGCTAGCAATCAAGCTCTGAAATTATTTTATTTTACGCTTTGCTGCAGGCTTATTTAATTGCTTGCTGCATGAATTTTGTTTGTTTGAGGTAAAAATGGTCATCATGAGCTTTTTGCCGAGTTTCTTTTCTTTAAGTGGACATGCCCCATGATGATGTTGCTGTAAGGAAATATGCTGTATTTATGGTGTTTATTGATTGCCATTGGTACCGGGGGCATTCACGTTTAAGAAATGAATGCACTTGCTGGAAATGTTCAAGGTTTTCTAGGTTTTGCAGTGTAAAAACTAAAATTGATGATAAGAGCTGCACTGACAGTACGGCCCTGTATGATTGAGGATCAAGACTGTAGAGGAAATGACACACAGGAATTACACCCAAACCCAATATCCTGTAAGAATCAGCTGCAACGCTGCCAATAAAAAACTATTTCAGCAGCGGAAATGATCTTTTACCGTGGTTCCTGCTCTTGAAATAAAAATCAGGGGGCCTTTTTTCTATCGGGCAATTTCATCCAGTGTCGGAATAAAAAATCTTGGCTCTTGTTGCAGGGAAGATTATTACTGATATTACTCAGTGACTCCTATTGAAAATAAGTGTACATTTTATTCCATGTTTATATGCTACTACGGCAGAAACAACATCACATTTGACTGTCTTTTTGCATACAGGTAGGTTATCCTTAGGATGTTTTGACACTTTACTGTAAAATTCATCGACTTATGTCTATACACCATTTAATTTTTCTTTAGCCATAATATGATTTTTGCAGCACGGTGGTCTAGTGGTAAGCACTGTTGCCTGACAACAAGAAGGTCATGGTCGAATGTTCCAAGGTCCAATGTGGCCTGGGGCCTTTCTGTATGGAGGTTGCATGTTCTCCCCATGTTTGCATGGATTTCTGCCGGGTACTCTGATTTCCTCCTTCAGTCCGAAGACATGCATGTCTGGCTATTAGGGATGCCAAATAGGCCATAGGTATGAGCATCAGAGCAAATGGCGTGTGGATGGTGCGCGCTCTGCGATGTATTGGCGAGCTGTTCAGGGTGGGATCCTGCCATTTGGCAGATAGGCCCCAGCTCCCCCGCGACCCTGTTGAGGAAGACGTGGTTTAGAGAATGGAATGATTGGTATTATGATTCAGGTGGTTTTATCTTCTGTCCATATCGACTTGGGTTCTTCTTTGGATACTATGGTTACCTCTAATTGTTCAAAGATATGTATCCCTGGCTGATTATTAGCTCTGTCAGTGGCTGCTTGAGTGGTATGCATGTGTGTGTGAGTGAGTGAGTAAAGCGGTTTATGCGTGTGTAATGTATTGGCAAACTGCCTGAGGTATATGTCTGCCACTCCTCTACTAGATGCTGGAATTTTTACCGGTGTTTAGGCTCAACATGGAAAAATACTCCCTGGTTATAAATCTTCCTTCCTGAAGCATGTGGTGTCTCATAGGTGACAGATTTACATGATTATGAACAATCAAGAGCTCAATCTTTGCTTCCATGTAAAATTTGATCATTCCTATCATGCTATTTATGCCACGTTGTTGGTCATGAAATGGTTGTTACTGACCGACTGAGTGATGTTACTGTTGAGACAGACTGGAGAAGGGGAAATGGTTTGAAGTCACAACACGACACTCAGCGGGAGTATCGGTTTCCCTTTCTCCAGAAGTTTGTCCATGTAGTAGAGGGTAGTAGATGCTCCAAAAAGCAGTGCAGAGAGGAGGTTGTTTTTTTTTCTAAAAAAATTTGTAATAAATGAAATGACTGTGGCCAGGAGGATTTTCTTATTCTCAGGTGGAGGTTTTGAGTGTCCTGTGAACAAGTTTTTAAATTGTAATCATTGAGAACCGCATCCGGATTCCCAACGTGCTCTGAAGCAGCTAGTTTACTCTCATAGCCTGATGGACGTGTGGGTCTCAGCAAAGAGACAATATGATCTCCTTAGCCCAGCGTGATCGTTTTAATTGTCTTAAACACCATTTTAATATTTTTTAAATGTGCAATATTATGCCAGTAGGTTTTTCTGAATATTCACTGCTACTGTGTCATGTATTTACTGTATTTATTAGAAATATTTTACCAAAAAGTGCATACTGGCAATTTTACTTCATGTGAAATTGAGCTTCAGGGATGCTTTTAGCTATTTCTAGACAGCTTTTAGACAGATGACTTGCCTAAACAGTGGTGGGACCAGAGTAAGACAGAAAGTAAACTCTTTTGTCAACAGCACAGACTCAATGTGACCTGAGACATCACCAGATCCATAAAAGATTTACAGATTGACCATCATGGAATGAGAAATTACGGGTGAGTCTACAGGAAGCAAAGCGTACACTGAAATCCTCAAATTAAAAAATATAGCTCGAGCTGATTTTTTGGACACTGAAGCACAAGGTGCACTAATAAGGAGTTCAAATATTTCTTAAATGGATGCTCCCTCTAGCTTTTTCTTTAACCTGGAGAAAAAAAACAAGGACAGAAAAAAATAGTGCCCTCTCTCCTGTCAGACAGAGGGCAGAAACTAACAGAACCTGGCCAGATAAGAAGGTGAGCTATTGAGTTCTATTCCTCCCTCAACACCTGTGAGTATGAGGAGGAAGATGTGCAGTTTTACGCCACCCTGCTAAGTATGCAGAGACAGAAAGCTCCAGGCATTGACGGCCTGACTGTTAAGTTTTACAAAGGTTTCTGGGATATTTTCGCTGATGATCTTTCAGATGTTTTCAATGAAAATCTGGCTATAGGTTCACTGCCACGGTCCTACCACAGGGCTGTTACCACTCACTTAATAAAAAAAGGGAAACTCGCAGGCCATCAAAAATTGGCCCCCTATGTCTCTCCTCTATACAGATTACAAGACCCTGTACAAGGCCTTAGCCAGTAGGCTGTGAGAAGCTATGGAGCAGGTCACCCCATCAAGATCAGACATACTGTGTGCCTGGCAGGTCAGTAAGAGACAATGTATACTTGGTCCGGGATACT
>CM056573.1:178352921-178440421 GCA_029721435.1 Gymnothorax reevesii
TTTGTGTGACGGCTTGTGCCTTTTTGAGGAGAAGGTAGCCTGCATCCCAAGAGGCCATATTCCCAGCTCTCTCTCTCTCTCTCCCTATTTCTCTCTCTGTCTGCAGGTATGGAGCAGGGGATCTACCAGGGAACGCAATACCGCTCCGCAGTCTACACATACACTGCCGAACAGCTACGCCTGGCCCTGAAAACCAGAGACACCTACCAACAGGTAACATCCAACCCTGGGACTGTGAATCATTACTGAAATGCAGGCCTCCTTGATTACATTTCCTGATTGTAGCAGAAGGGCTCTTATCCTGTGGATTTAATGGCACAGTAGTGCTGTTTAATATACAACAGAACCTGTAAATTTGCAAATTCTATCAGAACAGCCTCTGTTTCGCCAAGCGCAGGAAGTGTCCAATCATCGACATGAGAGAAGGGGTTTTTTAATGCGACATAATGCTACCAAAACAATTCAGACAAACACTACATTACTTCCAAAATGTCATATCAATTTATTAAGAGGGAAAATTTCCGAGCTGTCTGAATGTGAACCGTCATCAGCTCTCAATCTGGCCATTATCCTCCTCTCGCACCAGAAGGATGAATTAATGTTTTTCATTAATTTAATTATTTTTTCCCCCACTGTGAAATAATACAGAGCTCTCAGATTGGGAATATCTCAGTGCATGAGGTGTCGAAAAACTTTCTGCATATTGAAAACAATTTAATCAAAATTTGAGAATATTCCTTCCGATATTTTCTACTCAAACCATCACATTTGTACAATTGTGAAGCAAAGCTGCAATGATGAACTAAATCTGTTTTTAAAAATATTGGTATTGCACCCCTGTTGAACACAAAGGTTTATACCTCCTTGTTGTGAGCAGAGTTTGGTGATTCATCAGTGGTTCACTGAAAAGGCCTGAGTTTTGAATTCAGTGCACTAGCAGTTAGCCCCCCGTAAGATAGCTGCGTGCCCATGACATTGAAAGATGTAATCATTTTTTCATCTTCCAACTGTGATGGGATCAATATAACACTGCGACGTGAAATTATGCTGCAGTTCTTCTTTGGTTATAAAATCCGAGACAATCAGCACTGATCTGGATGCAGTTCTGTTTTAGGTTGAGCATCCCAACCATGCAAAACTCCTCACGCAGTCTCCACCCTGCGCAAAAATAAATAAATTTGAATAAAGAAATAAACCGTTAAGTCGTACGGTAAGGGTGTCTTCAATTACGGCCATCTTTCAGCCTATCCTGGCAGAGGGAGAATATATTCTCTTCCCCTTTGTGTTATTTTTTTGCCGTTGGAAGTCATCTGTGGTGAGCCGTATCCATTTATCTGTATAATGGAGGTGACAATGCGAGGCTTTTAATGTGATTCATTGAGAATTGGATTTCCATGCTAACGTCCCGCAGAAGGACGCCGTGCGGACGCCGGGCTGTCAGGTTACCATGAGGGTTAGTGCCCCAGGACACCCCCTGCCCACTCCCCCCTAACCTTCACCTTGATGGGGGCTGGAGAGGTCAAAGGTCAGGTAGGGGGATAGCAGCTGGGGATGCAGGGACGGGGTAACGGGGAGGGGGAACAAATCATGTCACCTCACAGGACTGAAAGGCTGTCAGAGGCCCACGTTAGGCCATGGCGTGACCCCACTCCCCCACTCAAAAAGGGTTTCTGTTTGGGGGGTGTAAAGGTCATTGGATGTCACTCTGGGAGGCATTGAATTTCTGGACCAGGATTTTGACTTTGAGTCCTCTGGACTGTATCCTTCCCGTACTGGAGTTAAACCTGCAGACACTGTGGCCCCCCAGGACTGGAGTTAAATCTGCAGACACTGCGGCCCTCCAGGACTGGAGTTAAACCTGCAGACACTGCTGCCCTCCAGGACTGGAGTTAAACCTGCAGACACTGCGGCCCTCCGGGACTGGAGTTAAACCTGCAGACACTGCGGCCCTCCGGGACTGGAGTTAAACCTGCAGACACTCTAACCCTCCAGGACTGGAGTTAAACCTGCAGACACTCTAACCCTCCAGGACTGGAGTTAAAACTGCAGACACTGCGGCCCTCCAGGACTGGAGTTAAACCTGCAGACACTGCGGCCCTCCAGGACTGGAGTAAAACCTGCAGACACTGTGGCCCCCAAGGACTGGAGTTAAACCCGCAGACACTGCAGCCCTCCAGGACGGGAGTTAAACCTGCAGACACTGCGGACCTCCAGGACTGTAGTTAAAACTGCAGACACTGCGGCCCTCCAGGACTGGAGTAAAACCTGCAGACACTATGGCCCCCAAGGACTGGAGTTAAACCCGCAGACACTGCAGCCCTCCAGGACGGGAGTTTAACCTGCAGACACTGCGGCCCTCCAGGACTGGAGTTAAACCTGCAGACACTGCGGCCCTCCGGGACTGGAGTTAAACCCGCAGACATTGCGGCCCTCTCGGACTGGAGTTAAACCTGCAGACACTGCCGGCCTCCAGAACTGGAGTTAAACCTGCAGACATTGCGGCCCTCCAGGACTGGAGTTAAACCTGCAGACACTATGGCCCTCCAGGACTGGAGTTAAACCTGCAGACTCTGCGGCCCTCCAGGACTGAAGTTAAACCTGCAGACCCTGCGGCCCTCCAGGACTGAAGTTAAACCTGCAGATGCTGCGGCCCTCTTGGACGGGATTTAACCCTGCAGACACTGCGGGCCTCCAGGACTGGAGTTAAACCTGCAGACACTGCGACCCTCCAGGACTGGAGTTAAACCTGCTGACACTGCCGCCCTCCAGGACTGGAGTTAAACCTGCAGACGCTGCAGCCTCCCAGGACTGGAGTTAAACCTGCACACACTGTAGCCGTCTGGTTTTGGAGTTAAACCTGCAGAAACTGTCCGCCTTCCAGGACTGGAGTTAAACCTGCAGACGCTGCGGCCCTCTAGGATTGGTGTTAAACCTGCAGACACTGCGACCCTCCAGGACTGGAGTTAAACCTACAGACACTGCGACCCTTCAGGACTGGAGTTAAACCTGCAGACGCTGCAGCCTCCCAGGACTGGAGTTAAACCTGCACACACTGCAGCCGTCTGGTTTTGGAGTTAAACCTGCAGAAACTGTCGGCCCTCCAGGACTGGAGTTAAACCTGCGACCACTGCAGCCCTCTCGTTTTGGAGTTAAACCTGCAGACACTTCTGGCCCTCTAGGATTGGAGTTCAACCTGCAGACACTGCGAGCCTTCGGGACTGGAGTTAAACCTGCAGACAATGCGAGCCTCCAGGACTGGAGTTAAACCTGCCGACACTGCGACCCTCTAGGACTGGAGTTAAACCTGCTGACATTGCGGCCCTCCAGGACTGGAATCAAACCTGCAGACGCTGTGGCCCTTTAGGACTGGAATTAAACCTGCAGACACTGCTGTCCTCCAGGACTGGAGTTAAACCTGCAGACACTGCGGCCCTCCAGGACTGGAGTTAAACCTGCAGACATTGAGAGACTCCAGGACTGGAGTTAAACCTGCAGACACTGCGGCCCTCCAGGACTGGAGTTAAACCTGCAGACACTGCGGCCCTCCAGGACTGGAGTAAAACCTGCAGACACTGTGGCCCCCAAGGACTGGAGTTAAACCCGCAGACACTGCAGCCCTCCAGGACGGGAGTTAAACCTGCAGACACTGCGGACCTCCAGGACTGTAGTTAAAACTGCAGACACTGCGGCCCTCCAGGACTGGAGTAAAACCTGCAGACACTATGGCCCCCAAGGACTGGAGTTAAACCCGCAGACACTGCAGCCCTCCAGGACGGGAGTTAAACCTGCAGACACTGCGGCCCTCCAGGACTGGAGTTAAACCTGCAGACATTGAGAGCTCCTGGACTGTAGTTAAACCTGCAGACAATGCGAGCCTCCAGGACTGGAGTTAAACCTGCCGACACTGCGGCCCTCTAGGACTGGAGTTAAACCTGCAGACACTTCTGGCCCTCTAGGACTGGAGTTAAACCTGCAGACATTGAGAGACTCCAGGACTGGAGTTAAACCTGCAGACAATGCGAGCCTCCAGGACTGGAGTTAAACCTGCAGACACTTCTGGCCCTCTAGGACTGGAGTTAAACCTGCAGACATTGAGAGACTCCAGGACTGGAGTTAAACCTGCAGACACTGCGGCCCTCCAGGACTGGAGTTAAACCTGCAGACACTTCTGGCCCTCTAGGACTGGAGTTAAACCTGCAGACATTGAGAGACTCCAGGACTGGAGTTAAACCTGCAGACAATGCGAGCCTCCAGGACTGGAGTTAAACCTGCCGACACTGCGACCCTCTAGGACTGGAGTTAAACCTGCTGACATTGCGGCCCTCCAGGACTGGAATCAAACCTGCAGACGCTGTGGCCCTCCAGGACTGGAATTAAACCTGCAGACACTGCCACCCTCCAGGACTGGAGTTAAACCTGCTGACACTGCAGCCCTCCAGGACTGGAGTTAAACCTGCTGACACTGCGGTCCTCCTGGACTGGAATTAAACCTGCAGTTTCTGCGGCCCTCTAGGACGGGAGTTCAACCTGCAGACCTTGCGGCCCTCCAAGACTGGAGTTAAATCTGCAGACACTGTGACCCTCCAGGACTGGAGTTGAACCAGCAGACACTGTGGTCCTCCAGGACTGGAGTTTAACCTGCAGACCTTGCGGCCCTCCAAGACTGGAGTTCAAACCTGCAGACACTCTAACCCTCCAGGACTGGAGTTAAAACTGCAGACACTGCGGCCCTCCAGGACTGGAGTTAAACCTGCAGACACTGCGGCCCTCCAGGACTGGAGTAAAACCTGCAGACACTGTGGCCCCCAAGGACTGGAGTTAAACCCGCAGACACTGCAGCCCTCCAGGACGGGAGTTAAACCTGCAGACACTGCGGACCTCCAGGACTGTAGTTAAAACTGCAGACACTGCGGCCCTCCAGGACTGGAGTAAAACCTGCAGACACTATGGCCCCCAAGGACTGGAGTTAAACCCGCCGACACTGCAGCTCTCCAGGACGGGAGTTAAACCTGCAGACACTGCGGCCCTCCAGGACTGGAGTTAAACCTGCAGACACTGCGGCCCTCCGGGACTGGAGTTAAACCCGCAGACATTGCGGCCCTCTCGGACTGGAGTTAAACCTGCAGACACTGCCGGCCTCCAGAACTGGAGTTGAACCTGCAGACATTGTGGCCCTCCAGGACTGGAGTTAAACCTGCAGACACTATGGCCCTCCAGGACTGGAGTTAAACCTGCAGACTCTGCGGCCCTCCAGGACTGAAGTTAAACCTGCAGACACTGCGGCCCTCCAGGACTGAAGTTAAACCTGCAGATGCTGCGGCCCTCTTGGACGGGATTTAAACCTGCAGACACTGCGGGCCTCCAGGACTGGAGTTAAACCTGCAGACACTGTGACCCTCCAGGACTGGAGTTAAACCTGCTGACACTGCGGCCCTCCAGGACTGGAGTTAAACCTGCAGACGCTGCAGCCTCCCAGGACTGGAGTTAAACCTGCACACACTGCAGCCGTCTGGTTTTGGAGTTAAACCTGCAGAAACTGTCGGCCTTCCAGGACTGGAGTAAAACCTGCAGACGCTGCGGCCCTCTAGGATTGGTGTTAAACCTGCAGACACTGCGACCCTCCAGGACTGGAGTTAAACCTACAGACACTGCGACCCTTCAGGACTGGAGTTAAACCTGCAGACGCTGCAGCCTCCCAGGACTGGAGTTAAACCTGCACACACTGCAGCCGTCTGGTTTTGGAGTTAAACCTGCAGAAACTGTCGGCCCTCCAGGACTGGAGTTAAACCTGCGACCACTGCAGCCCTCTCGTTTTGGAGTTAAACCTGCAGACACTTCTGGCCCTCTAGGATTGGAGTTCAACCTGCGGACACTGCGAGCCTTCGGGACTGGAGTTAAACCTGCAGACAATGCGAGCCTCCAGGACTGGAGTTAAACCAGCCGACACTGCGACCCTCTAGGACTGGAGTTAAACCTGCTGACATTGCGGCCCTCCAGGACTGGAATCAAACCTGCAGACGCTGTGGCCCTTTAGGACTGGAATTAAACCTGCAGACACTGCTGTCCTCCAGGACTGGAGTTAAACCTGCAGACACTGCGGCCCTCCAGGACTGGAGTTAAACCTGCAGACATTGAGAGACTCCAGGACTGGAGTTAAACCTGCAGACACTGCGGCCCTCCAGGACTGGAGTTAAACCTGCAGACATTGAGAGCTCCTGGACTGTAGTTAAACCTGCAGACAATGCGAGCCTCCAGGACTGGAGTTAAACCTGCCGACACTGCGGCCCTCTAGGACTGGAGTTAAACCTGCAGACACTTCTGGCCCTCTAGGACTGGAGTTAAACCTGCAGACATTGAGAGACTCCAGGACTGGAGTTAAACCTGCAGACAATGCGAGCCTCCAGGACTGGAGTTAAACCTGCAGACACTTCTGGCCCTCTAGGACTGGATTTAAACCTGCAGACATTGAGAGACTCCAGGACTGGAGTTAAACCTGCAGACACTGCGGCCCTCCAGGACTGGAGTTAAACCTGCAGACACTTCTGGCCCTCTAGGACTGGAGTTAAACCTGCAGACATTGAGAGACTCCAGGACTGGAGTAAAACCTGCAGACAATGCGAGCCTCCAGGACTGGAGTTAAACCTGCCGACACTGCGACCCTCTAGGACTGGAGTTAAACCTGCTGACATTGCGGCCCTCCAGGACTGGAATCAAACCTGCAGACGCTGTGGCCCTCCAGGACTGGAATTAAACCTGCAGACACTGCCACCCTCCAGGACTGGAGTTAAACCTGCTGACACTGCAGCCCTCCAGGACTGGAGTTAAACCTGCTGACACTGCGGTCCTCCTGGACTGGAATTAAACCTGCAGTTTCTGCGGCCCTCTAGGACGGGAGTTCAACCTGCAGACCTTGCGGCCCTCCAAGACTGGAGTTAAACCTGCAGACACTGTGACCCTCCAGGACTGGAGTTGAACCAGCAGACACTGTGGTCCTCCAGGACTGGAGTTTAACCTGCAGACCTTGCGGCCCTCCAAGACTGGAGTTCAACCTGCAGACACTGTGGTCCTCCAGGACTGGAGTTAAACCTGCAGAGTCTCTTTCCATGAGGGTGTCTTTGTAGATACATTTTAGGTACATTTTTATAATTCTTTAATTATGGATTCCTGCCTGATGGTGTGTGTGTGTGTGTGTGTGTGTGTGTGTGTGTGTGTGTGTGTGTGTTTTTGTGTGCGTATTTGTACATCTGCCTGTTTTGTGTGTGTGTGTGTGTGTGTGTGTGATTATGAGCACATTACACTTCTCTCGGAGATGCTGCGCAGTCGGCCGGTGACGCAGTCCACGCTGACAGTCCGGTGTTGAGCAGTTTTGTGCAGTTTGTAACGCCACAACTGCGTTAAACCTCAAACCCGTGATGCAGTACCTGCGACTGCGTCAGTGCATTACGCCGTATTTTGCATTCCCACTGTATTCAAAGCACCTATGCAGATGTCCATCGAACAACACACGTCTTCATACATCACTCACATGTTTGTCAGCACTTTAACAAGAGACAGCAGTCACAGGTATCCTATCCGCTGCGTAGCACCGGTTTATTTTGGGGTACGTTTACGGCCCTGGTGGGGGGTTCTGGTCCCAGGCACAGAAGCCTGCCTGTGATGTTGACTGGTGCTTATTAGAGACTGCGAGGACCCAGAGAAATAAAACCAGAAGAAAACAGCGCAGGCTGCCGACTCGCGCGACGCCAGGAGAATTTCAGCCTTTCTTCTCTCACGCAGCTTTTTAAAATTCTTCTTCACAGTTTCTCAACTTCGGCAAAGAGCAGATGAAGTTTAAAAAAAGAGAGGCTTGTTCTAGCGAGACAGAGAGAGAGAGAGAGAGAGAGAGAGAGAGGTAAATGAAGGGAGATGGGGTGAGACAGTGCTGGAGGAGGGGTGTAGATTTGGGTAAGGGGGGGGGGGTGCAAGGGCAGCATAATGAAATTTAAAATTTGCAGAACATCAAAGGCTTTTCCAGGGCTTTTCTGACTTGCTAATGCGGAGGAATGGAGAGAGGACACTGCAGAGAGAGGGAGGGGGGGGGAGATGGAGGGAGAGAAAGATGTAGGTCAGAGGAGGGCAAATAGGGGGAACAAGACAGGGAGGAGAAGAGGGTTGTGGATGAAGGAAGGGAAGGAGGGAGTGAGGAGGGGGAGAGATGAAGGGGTAAGGACAGTGTGCACGTGTGTGTGTTTGTGTGTGTGTGAGCACGCGTGTGTGCATGTGTGTGTGTGTGTTACAGTGGTCTTTATCACGTCTGCCAGGGTGAGAGAGTTGCGTGTGTGTGTGTGGATGATAAGGGCACTCTTAATTAGCTGGTGTGGGGGGACTGGGGGGTTTTGGGGTGCAGTTTGTTGAGGTGGGTGTGAGGTAACGGTTTTTATGGCATGATTGTGGGGTGCTGGTTATATTAATGCAGGTCTGAACCCTGGGCTCTGCTCTGTGCTCATGCTGCTCTGGTCTGTGCTCATGCTGCTCTGCTCTGTGCTCATGCTGCTCTGGTCTTCCATACGGTCCCAGACTCTACAGTCACCGCACTACACATCGCTTCATTCTGGCAGACATGCTTTCTTATTCACTATTAATATACCAAAGACTGTGACATGAAGGAGAGAATTACTCTGTTACTGTGTACATGCTCACCACACGCATTTGTGTACAGAAAACTGTCCTTGCAGACACACACACACACACGTGCTTTCACGCACTCAGGTGCCCACAGGAACACACACACTTGAATACTCTCACTCACGCACACTCAGTCATGCATGTGCGCTCATCCTCCCTGGGGCGCAGTGCTGTTGAAGTTTGAGGTCTCAGAGGAGAGGCCGGTGACGGTTGTGGTGCTGTTTGCGATTTTTAGCAGAGAGAGAGAGAGAGAGAGAGAGAGAGAGAGAGAGAGAGAGAGAGAGAGAGAGAGAGAGAAGTATTTCACTGTCCCTTAAGTGCTTCTCCCAATTCAGCATCTGTCGCGAGCTGAGGGAGAGATTTCACAGTCAACACATCTAATACCGTAAAACAGCTAAACCTGAAAGAGAGAGAGAGAGAGTTGAAGAGAGGGAGAATGATGAAGAGAGGGAGGTAGAGGGTGGCACATCACTGTGGTTGTGGCTGCGCTTTTAAAATGTTCTTTCTTTTTCTTTTTTTATTTTGCTTTTTTTTTCATTATTTAAACTTGAAACTGTAGATGTGGAAACGTTAACAATTTTTCACGGTACTTCTGTCACAGTGTCTCCTCGAGCCTTGTTTTCGTGCGTCTCCCGCTTTCTTGCTTTGCTTTGGCAGTGTGCGCGGCATTGTATTTCATGCCAACAAAGCACATTGAGACTGAAAATTGAATTGCGAGTGGGAGAGAAAGAGAGAGGGAGGAGATGGGGAGAGAAAGAGATAGATGGAGAGAGAGGGAGGGAGGTAGAGACACCAGGTGAGCTCGGGGCGAGAGGTTTCAGTGGGGTAACAGAACCGGGTCTTCTGTCCCCGAAACCCCTAAATCTGAGGACGTTACAGTCGAGACCCTCGTTATGCGCGCGAGTAGCGCCGCGCGTCATGAAGGCACAATCAGTGATGCGGTGTTAATGCTGCGGCAGTGACGCAGCCCCGCGCAGTTTTTGCATTTAACCCGGCTTTCTGAAGGGCAAGGCTCTTTTATCTTTCATATTCTTGGCTTGTCAGGCTGGATTTGTGTACGGGGGCAAGGGAGGCTAAGGGGGGGTTGATCTCGGCCGGGTTCTCGCTTGACTGGAGTGTGTTACATCGTTCCGCCTCGCCAAGGGAGGCCTGGATTGGGGGAGGGGGGGCCGGCGTTGACAGGGGAAGTCTTCTGGACAGCCGTGTGCTCCAGTGGTCAAACTCCGCCGCATTTTTAGGGAGTTTCTGAGTCATTAATTTCTGCGAACTTCCATTTTTTTATTTAATTATCGCTTTTTTTTCCTGCAGTCCACAGGAATGCATTGCGGGCTAATGGGAAGCGCTAAATAAAGCTATTATATGAAGCTGTTATTTTGAGTGTGTGTGCACGTCTCAATATTTGTGCGCGTGTATTGTGCATATGTTTGTAGGCTTGTATACTGCATGTGTGTATGACTGTGTATCTGTGTGTATGTGTCCGTGCGTATGTATTCATGTGTTTCCGTGTGTTCATATGTGAGCGTATACGTGCGCCCGCGCACACCTCTCAATGAATTGGCTAATTGTATAAATTGTAGCCTACTTGATAGTTGAGGGTGAATTTCTCTCACCCAGTCCACACTGGAGTGATCTCGACCCCTTGTCAACCTGATCAGGTTTAGATAATGGATGGATGGATGGATCGCATATTTTGCCAGGTAATTCTCATTAGCCAGCCTATGTTCAGTAGGCGATATCACTAAATCAGCGATCGGTGCCTGGTTTCAAGAGGCTCTTCCGCTAACATACACTCAATGGATTCTGAACCTTGAGTCACTCATGTGACTCCTGAACGGCCTTCTCTTTTCTCTGGGAATGAGTAGCACGCCGCGTTTACATTAACCCGCTCCCGCTGAACAAAGGGCCTGGAGATGCGGTAACGGTAATCTCATGTCTTAACGGTGATCACTGGTGAGCAAATGAAAATGATCTGCTCTTTCATCGCTCCATATTGAAGCCCCATTTAATTCCTCACTTGAGATCGGCTGCGTTTCTGCATGGAAATTTTTATTTTTTTATGATGTTCTTTGACGAGTGCTGCATTGCAAATCAACAAATGCTTTGCTGCCATCCAGTGGTGAGAGAGGGAATAACGCATGTATAATGCTGATCCCCTGCAGTGGTATAGCGGTAACCTTAAGGTACAACACTGTTCTCTCATACCACAATCTCAGTTCCTTCATTTGATTTTAAATATCCCCAGATATCGGATTGTATGCGAACTGTTATTAGTGCCTGAATAACTTATTCTAAATGTCACAGTTTCTGATGAAGTTTTAGAAGCTCAATTTCTCAACAACACATACTGAGACACAATACTCAAGAGGCCATGTGTGCAAAATGGTCTCAGCAAATGATAACTCATCTTGTTGCTTCAATCTTACCAGTTTGTCTTGAGATGGAAATCTGAAACGGGCAATGCCCTTTTGCCATGTTTAGACCCAAAAAGGCTCGTTTTAAGCAGGCTTTTGAGTATTACAGGAGAGGGTTGATAGATCAACTTCCTGTGTAGCCTCAGTAAGATCAGTGCAGTTATTGGGCCCCTGAGAACGGCCCTTAACCCCACCTTACTTCAGTGGAGCTTGGTCCCCACTTACAGTTTAGCCCCGCACATTATTTTGGATAAAAAACCTCAGCCAAGTGACAGAATTGTGATTGTAATTTAATTTGATTTAAATAATTATTACCAAGGAAGTGATGTTTTTGCCGTTTTTTGTTCCTTGCCCGAATTTTGGCGGATTGGGTTGTCAGTTGGGTTTGTTTGTTTGCTTGATTGTTTGTCTTTCTGTGGACTGCCTTGCTCTCACAGTTTGAGACCTAACATTGTCAAACATCACACGATGGTCAGACGTCATACCAGGTTAATGCCTATTATTTTTGGTGGTTTTAGGTCAAAGTTCAAGAAAGAAACAGTCCAAAGGGAGTGTCATGGATAGATGAAACTTCAGCCAGCCGTCAGTCTCTGACTGTTTGTCTGTTACAATAGGGAAGGATTTTGATGAATTCTTTGGGGGGATAGGATATGGCCCAGTCCCTGCCTTTGCCTGTAGTCAGCTTGGATAGGCTCCAGCTCGCCCCGCGACCCTGGTGAGGAATAAGCGGGTATAGAAAATGGATGGATGGATGGATGGATATGGCCCAAGGAACAATCCATCGGATTTTGTCTGTGGTGTGTGTCACCACCTGGATCCAGTAATTTTTTAAAGGATTCTTCACCATTGCGGTATTGCAAGAAGGGTATTTGGCAGATATGCCATACATCTCATTATCCAATAAATGATAAAAAATTGGTGTGATACCAAAGCCCTATCTCATTGGTTGTATCACACACTTGTGATACAGTTTCTTCTTATTGCGATTGGTCAGATTCCGTTCACAAAGTTAACTTGACTAATTCTGCTGGTAACCAGCTGCCGGGTTAGCTCATTCGGTTAAGGCGCCGCATTGCAGTGCAGTAGTGACTACCACGGCACGGGTTCCATCCCGTCGTACCAGCCGGCACTGGTCGGCAGGTTTTTCAGAACAACACACAAGTGGCTTTGCATTTCGGGGAATGCGAATTGGGAAGGGACTGCCGGGATAGTAAGAATAGTTGCTTTGTTCGTTGCTTCAAGCGCCTCCTGTTGGCCAACTTGGAGCTCGTCAGTGAGATTCTAAGTTTGCTCATGTTCGGGTATCCTCTGCCCTCATTCTAAACTTGCAGGTTTCAACCTATGAGAGTAAAGAAGCTGTGGCTGACAGGCACGCGCTTCGGAGGAGAGCCGCGAACCGTCTCGCTCTCTCGAAGTTGGCAACATGGGGTCGCAAGGAAACCTTTTACATAGTTCTCAAATTGGGCTTTCCAGATTCGGATGGGATTTGAGATGCCAAATTAAAAAAAATAAATAAACATTTTTCTAAATTTAAAAATAAATGTAAAAAAAATTTTGCAGGTAAATGTTCACCATCCCTGGCGTTAGCTTCTAGTTGACAGTTTACTCAAGTCAATGGCATGAATAGCTTTTTGGCTGGCATGCAAAGGCTTATGGTCAGTAAAGTAATAATTCCCACATGTAACTGTTGTCGTCGACACTTGAATTAATTAATTTACTGGCAAAAAGCATTAGCATGCCAGTTAGTGAATTATTTCATCCTATTGACTGGAATAGACTGCCAACTGGAAGCTAACAGTAATGCTCTTTTTCAGTTTTCCAAATAATACAACACTGGCGTTTATAGCATAAATGGGATCTCAAATTGGTGAGCCCAAGATATCAAATTTATCAAACTCAAGTAGTAATTTTCATTTATTCCTTGCCGAGGGCTCGGAATAAATGAAAATTACTACCCTCGTTGTGTAAATTTGATATCCTGGAGATCTCATTGGAGATCCTCTATAAATCCATTAGATAGTAGTGAAGTTCAATGCAACAAAAAAAAGCAGTTCTACATATATGATGGTTGAGCTTGCAGATTTGCGTGGCATAGAAGACTGGGCCATTGGCCTTGGCGGAGGTCTAGTGGCATAATTGTTTGCATGGTAAATAATTTACATAAGGGGCGTTTCTGCGGTTGTTCTGCTGCAGGCTTTGACGGAGCAGGGCCACGGCCCCATCACCACGGAGATCAAGGAGGCAGGCGAGTTCTATTACGCGGAGGATTATCACCAGCAGTACCTGCACAAGAATCTGCAGGGCAAGTGCGACCTGCGCGGCATCGGCGTGTGCTGCCCCGTGGGGGGGCGCTGAGGGGGAGGAGCTGTGAGGGAGAAGGGGTGCGGTCTGCCAAAGCTGATGAAGAGGGGGAGGATGAGGAAGAGGAGTGGAGTACTGCGCACCCTTTCCAATCGCCGAATTAATCCATGCCAGTCTCTGTGGTCCTCCTCTGGAAGTTGGTTGTAATTGGCGTCTTAACCCCTCTGCGCAGAATACAAATAATGCTCATTTTTTCCTGTTATGCACAAACCTATTTAGGCTTTATGACTCCGTGTCACAGCGCTCCATAACTCTGCATAACTTTGTGTCGCAGAGACTTTTGAAAATGTGTGTGTGCTGAGGAAGAGTACATAAAACATACAATCCCAAGACAAGTATTAATATATATTTTTTTGTTTAAGTAAAGACAATCAATACCAACCTGGACACAACACCAAAAAAAAAAATTACATCAGTTGTACACCAAGGAACTGAGTTCCTACAGATTAACTTAATTAAACTGACCAAAATAGATAAATAATGAGAAATATAGCAAAGTAGTGTGCAACTGCTTCCCTCCCCTCGGGACACATACACAAAAAAATAAAAGAAAAAATCAAATAATACAAAAATTACAGAAATGGCCTAATGTCAAAAGATTCATTCTGACCCCCTAGCCACTGTATCAAGAGTAGAAATCCAAAAGGCCTCCCTTTGAGGTAACAAATTATAAATGTCACCTCCTCTAGGTGGTAACCAGACACGTTCGATACCTATATATTTTAAAGATGAAATACAATGTTGCGCTTGAAAAAAGTGCAACGATACAGGATTCCTAAAATCCTTGGTCCTGATGTCGCTTCTATGTTCTGAAATTCTAATCTTTAAAGGTCTTGTTGTCTTATATTAGGCTTTGTACCGGTAATAATACCCTTAATTTGAAAACGTTTCCCTGAAAAAGGATGGATAAATGTATGGCATTTATGCGTAAACTTACACTGTGAAAATCTACCACATTTATAATTACCATCAGGAATATCATTTAAAAAATTAGAAGGTGTTGGTTAACGTAGACATGACCGGACCAAAAGATTCCTCAAACTGGGAGGCCTCTTGTATACAATGCGGGGGGGATCTGAAAATAGTTTACCAAGAACTGGATCAGAACTTAAAAGATACCAATATTTCTTAATTATTTTCTCAAATTGTCTGCGTAAAGGAGAATATTGAATCAACCAACTGAGACGTTGATCTCGATCTTTTTTGTCAGCACACACACCTTACTTGCTTCCTCTGTGGATTACATCTGTGCCTTGCTGATTGATCTTAGTAATTGTTCACACCTGACTTCAACAACTTTGTTCAACTGTGAATTGGACTAAATGCTTATAGAGATGTGTGTGTTTTCTGCTTTCTTTTATCATGATGAAGATCACTTTTTGATCGAAACGAATACACAATAAATTTTTGGGGAGCATTGTCTTTCAGTGTGCGGACATTACTATTTTATTTTGTGTGTTCTTACATTGTCCTGCACCTGTAATTGAGTGGATGTGCATCCTTTATTCTCTTAATTTTAAACATTTTAGCTTATCCCTCTGGTTCCCAGTATCAGTGCTGGGGACCCTCTGTGTATACTGCTCTTTTTTCTAACCGCAATTGCCACTCAAGAACCTTATAAAGGTGTTAATTTTTTCGGAACTATTCCACACCCTGGGATGCACGTGCCAATATGCAGTGCAGACTCTTGGGGATGGGCGCGCTGCAATTCCACCCAGTGTTGCCAAAATTGCTTGTGAACACCTTAAAATTGCTTGTAAACAGCAAAAATTTGCGAAAATGAAAAAATCTTTTTCAGCCCCTCCCAATGCCAATGGTTAGTGCATGTGCAATTTCAGATTGCTTGGCCAGCTGATGGAGGAGAAAAATTGATCCAGTCAGGGGGACAATTTTCCCTCATTTTATAGCAGGATTGCAAAATTCATGTTTATAAACATTTTAAACCACAATAAGCCACATTATAACATTAGCCAGCAGCCATACCACCACTCAATCTGCTCCAGTGGTGTGGTGGAAGCTATGCAGGTGTGAGCTTGGTTAGTACTTGGATGGGAGACCACCTGGAAAAACTAAGTTGCTGCTGGAAGAGGTGTTGGTGACCAGTAGGTTGTGATCTTCCCTCTGGTGTAATATGCCCCAGTGCAGTGATGGGGACACTATACTGAAGGAGATGCCGTCTTTCGGATGAGATGTTAAACTGACTCACAGTGGTCATTAAAGATCCTATGACACTCTTTGATTAGTGTAGGGGGTTCCCTGGTGTCATGGCTAAAGTCCCAACCTGGTTCTTTTGACCTGTCGCCTGATCTAATTGGCTAAGCAATTTGTCCTCTCCCTCCCCACCTCAACCCCCAGGGCTTCTTTGAAAAAGAGATTTCAATCTCAGCGAAACTTATGTCTGGAATAGCGATTCATTCCCTGAAGAGCTTCAGATTGAATAGAAAATATATTGAAAATTGCATAAAAAGAGCAAAATAATGACTGGTAGCATTAGCTTAGTTTGGTCACTGAAAAAAATTATCATTTTGTTTGTTGACCACGTAAAAGACAAGGCAATTGATGAGAAGCCAAATCTGCATTGTGTTAAAGGGGAAAAAGTCACATGTTCAGCCATATTATTTGGACGGTATTGATTCACCATCAACTTTAATTCAGTCGATTCAATTGAGAATAATTGGTGGTGGTTTAAAATTTTGATGGCAGCTGTGGTTGGAACGCTAGTATACAGGGGGTTCCCAACGCTGCGTTCGAATCACACGACTTCTTGTTCATTTCCAATATTGTGCCTTGATCAGATTTGCCTGTTTTGACGTTTCACCTCCAGAATTACAAGTGACCTGTATCTATCTGCGATATTTCCAAAAAAAAAAAAACAATAAAGTTTAAACATGAAACATCAAAAGAATTTGCAAATCATTGTATTCTGGTTTTATTCACGTTTTACACAACATCCATTGGAATTGGGGTTTGCAATCGTCAAACAAATTAAGAAAATTTTTTTTTAATATGCCATTGTGCAAAATTTAAGGATTTCATAGATAGCCCATAATATAGTGAACAGATTCTGAGAGGCAAGAACAATCTCTCTGTGTCGAAGACATGGCTGACTACCATCACTGGATGCAAGTGATTTTGAGCCCTCAGACAGCGCTGGAGTGGGAACTGACATGTTTTTAAACATGGGCATCACCACATGGGGTCATAAATTCTTCAGGAAACTTGTGTCAGTGAACAGTTTTTCGTGCCAGCTTTAAGTGAAGATTTTTCTACACAACAAGGAAGCCATATGCTGTCTGTGATGGCTTTAGGCT
This sequence comes from Gymnothorax reevesii, assembly GCA_029721435.1. Taxonomy (NCBI): domain Eukaryota; kingdom Metazoa; phylum Chordata; class Actinopteri; order Anguilliformes; family Muraenidae; genus Gymnothorax; species Gymnothorax reevesii. The sequence goes on from CM056573.1 coordinate 178,369,669, forward strand.
ACGATGTACTTAATCTGCTATCTCTGAGTTGGCATGTGACCAAAGACTTGGAGACAGGCCTACAATTAGCACCGTTTCCTGTAAATAGTTGGAAAAACTTGCAGGGCATACCCAGTTATGGCTGCTTTTTTCTGCCTATGTAAGGTGTGCCTGGTTTTCATCTATTCCAGAATCTGTGATGTTTAAATGATCTGTGTTTACACATCTCCCCCTTTCTTGTATAAGGAGCGTAGGAAAGGAAGTAAGGGAGGAACACATGGAAGGATAAATCATGCAAACTTTTATCTGGCAAAATAGGAACGCTCCTGCTCTTTCAAGTGTGGATTTTAAGGTGAGGTCAATAGCAGATGTAGCAGAGACGTGATTGGATAGAGTGGTCATGTGGTTGCATGTGTAGCTCTAAGGTTAGCGCGAAGGCTGTTCAGTGTTCCTCTCTGAGGAGTATGTGATTTTCTTCTGGTCTCACATTAACACTTCTTGTCCTAAGTTCTAAGATGGAGAGAGCTGCGACATGAGGACGACAGAAGATCCGGTCATGAAGCCATTTTCTCTGTCACGTTATTGGGCACCACTTCAAAGTGAATGAGTTATTTTCCTCACTTTATTTTTTGTCATGCCTGAACATTTTCCCTTCAAATGCTTATTGATACCATTGCTAGCTGGTTTATTGTCGTTTTTTCCCCAAAATTTTTGTTTCCCTTCTGAGAGAAGAACAAAAAAAACCCATCGATTTCCATTGTGTGCAATGGCTCGGTTTTGCGCGATGGAAACAAAATGGGATCCTATTCTAATATTGGTGGGACTGTTTGTTTAGGGACTTTACCCGGGTCTTACCATGAATTGAATTCTCGCTGGGCACGTTTGCTACACTCTACAGTAAGGTCACATGAACCTGCGCTGAAGGGGTGTAAGTACTTTTTCAGGTGATCGTGAAGGTAATGCATCATAACAATGTATTTGTTGAATTGTAATTGATGTTTTAATAGTGTGAGCATATTTGTTGATGCGGTAACAAATACATTGGTTTTAAAATTAAATCATGATGTGCAGATGCTTTAGATGGTTGTAGTTCAGCACATTACGGAGTACCATTTCGTGTGGAACTTTCTGTAAAGTGTTATTGACTTTTTGGTTGTTGTGGAATTTTACGGTACTCTGTCGTGTCTGACTTGTATTCTCTATGGTTACTCCATCAACCTTTGGTTTGCACTCCTTGTGTGTCGCTTTTTGATAAAGCGTCCATCCAATAACATGTTGTGTAATTACACTCAAAAAAAATATACACGCAACACTTTTGTTTTTGCTCCCATTTGTCATGAGATGGACTCAAAGATCTAAAATTCATTCCAGATACACCATATTACCATTTCTCTCAAACATTGTTCACAAATCTGTCTAAATGTGTGATAGTGAGCACTTTTGCTTTGCTGAGACAATCAATCCCACCTCACAGGTGTGCCACATCAAGATGCTCATCAGACACCATGATTAGTGCACAGGTGTACCTTATACTGCCCACAATAAAAGGCCACTCTGAAATGTGCAGTTTTGTCTCACAACAAAATGCCACAGATGGCGCAAGCATTGAGGGAGCGTGCTATTGGCATGCTGACAGCAGGAATGTCAACCAGATCTGTTGATCTGCTCGGGCATTGAATGTTCATTTCTCCACCATAAGCCGTCTCCAAAGGCGTTTCAGAGAATATGGCAGTACATCCAATCGGCCTCACAACCGCAGACCACGTGTAACCACACCAGCCCAGGACCTCCACATCCAGCAGGTTCACCTCCAAGATCGTCTGAGACCAGCTACTCAGTCAGCTGCTGAAACAATTGGTTTGCATAACCAAAGAATTTCTGCACAAACTGTCAGAAACCGTCTCAGGGAAGTTCAACTGCATGCTCGTCGACCTCATCGGGGTCTTAACCTGACTCCAGATCGTCGCCGTAACAGACTTGAGAGGGCAAATGCTCACATTCGATTGCGTCTGGCATCTTGGAGAGGTGTTCTCTTCACGGATGAATCTCGATTTACATTGTTCAGGGCAGATGGCAGACAGCGTGTGTGGCGTCGTGTTGGTGAGCGCTTTGCTGATGTCAGTGTTTTGGATCGAGTGGCCCATGGTGGTGGTGGAGTTATGGTATGGGCAGGCATCTGTTATGGACGAAGAACACAGGTGCATTTTATTGATGGCATTTTGAATGCACAGAGATACCGTGATGAGATCCTGAGGCCCATTGTTGTGCCATACATCCATGAACATCACCTCATGTTTCAGCAATATAATGCACGGCCCCATGTTGCAAGGATCTGTACACAATTCTTGGAAGCTGATAATGTCCCAGTTCTTGCATGGCCAGCATACTCACCGGACATGTCACCTATTGAGCATGTTTGGGATGTGCTTGACCGGCGTATACGACAGCGCATACCGTTCCCTCTAATATCCAGCAACTTCGCACAGCCATTGAAGAGGAGTGGACCAACATTCCACAAGCCACAATTGACAATCTGAAAAACTCTATGCGAAGAAGATGTGTTGCACTGCATGAGGCAAATGGTGGTCACACCAGATACTGACTGGTTCTGAGTCCCCAAACCCCCAATAAAGCAAAAACTGCACATTTCAGGGTGGCCTTTTATTGTGGACAGTCTAAGGTACACCTGTGCACTAATCATGGTGTCTGATGAGCATCTTGATGTGGCACACCTGTGAGGTGGGATGGATTGTCTCAGCAAAGCAAAAGTGCTCACTATCACACATTTAGACAGATTTGTGAACAAAGTTTGAGAGAAATGGTAATATTGTGTATCTGCAATGAATTTTAGATCTTTGAGTCCATCTCATGACAAATGGGAGCAAAAACAAAAGTGTTGCGTTTATATTTTTGTTGAGTGTACATTAAAGTAGTGTTTGGATGGAGGACCCACAATGAGAATATTTGCCGTGTGGGTTTCAGTAAAGCGCTGGAGATGATTTGTGTAAGAGTCCTGTGTGTATTTTCTGCATTTCATTTCAGTATCTATGTCTTTGTTTTTTTAGGGTCTGGGCAGCTGAGCTGCTGATCCCTCTTATCTTTGCCATTTTTTTCCTTCTTTTTCTAAGGAAATCTGCTGTCTGATGCATGAAAGTTAACGACAGACTGTGCACACAGGTCCAGTCCCATGCCGAACCTCCTCAGCTGGCGCTGTGGGTTATTAGTCCTGATGGTGGCCTTACAGCTACTGTTTGAATTTTGAAGTTAGGAAATTCATTACAAGTCAGTCATATGTGCGACCTCTTCGCAATTTTCTCCAAAATGCAGGCTCAAGTGAGCAGAAATTTTCAGCAGCTTCAAGCTCAATTATGAAATCTTATCACTCTGTTTGTCTCAAAAACTGGAAAACTTTTAAAACCCGTCTCCTCCCTCTTGTCTTCTCAGTTGACTCCAAACTTGCTGCACTGCATCCTCAGACTTTCCTCTGTGAATTATACCCAGAATTTTTGAATAATCATAAGTTGAGCTCACAGGGCATCAAAACGTTTTACTGGAAATAGCTACTGCAAATTCTCGCCAAATAAATTCATGAAAAAAGGACAAAATTTTTACATTACAGTGAATGTAGTGAGGAAAATCTCAAAAACTGGATTTTTAAAAATTCCTTTTCTTCTTCTTCAGCCACTTCTGTTAATATTGCCTTTGATTTCATGAAGGTCAGCAAGTAAAGTAAATTTGGAACAGTTATTTCGACAAGTCCAAAATTACGTGGGCTGAAGTCTGGACTCCGCTCTCCCCAGGGTGGTACTACAGCAAGGGTGTAAAGTTGAAAAATGTGAAAAATCATTTAAAGTCACCCGTATATGCCACAGCTCAACAAAAAGTAGCCCAATTCAGTAGAAACATTTACATCTTGTAACCAGTCACAAATTATGACGTCCACTGTGGCATTTTTATTCAAAAACATAAAACTAATTAAATGACTAGTCCTTCAAATTTTGATCAAGTTTTACATAAATGGTGACAGAACGTCTTCAGACTTGGCCCAACAGAACATCAACATGGATTCCATTTTATTAGTCCACAGTGCATAAAAATATCCGTCCGCAAATGCTTTTGTCCACTTACATTTTATTTTCTTTCTTAATAAAATTTTAATCTTCTTCAAAATAAATGGGTTTATTCTGTAATTATAAGTTGCTCACTGAGTCAAATTTCATAATTTTATCTTGAAAACCGAATTTTCAATCTCACTCCCATGCATTACTTCTTCTCCTGCCAAATTTTAAATTTTTGCCGCAAATATTTATTTATTTATTTATTTATTTATTGGCATCCATTTCATCTCCTGTGGTCCCCAGACCTAGTCCTTTAGCTCCCATGTTTGTTAGTTTTCATTCCTACCACAGTTGATAGCATAGGAATTTAATCACTTAATTCGGTGAATTTCATGTTTAAAGCACTTATTTACTGTTCTCCGCTACATTTTTACAGAAATATTAGTGTATGCCATGAATAATAAAAGACTCCTGAGCAAATTGTGTTTATTTCAGCATCGCAAACACTTTCTAGTGGCAACATTTTAAAATCGCTCAAATTAAACACTGAGAAGATGAAGAAGCCCCAAATTTGGTTGCTGAAGGCGACGGAAGTTCTTACAAAACAGGCATGACGTTATTTTGCATGACTAATAAATGGTATGTTTTTTATAACCATGTGTCCAAAGTTTCACAACTATTAGTTTGATTAGATAATTGATTAGATAATTTTTACCTTTTTTTTACGCAGCTGTGTCACACCCTGACACCCCGAGGTGTAAATAAGCCGCCAGAGCAAGGAGTGCAATAGAGAACCCAAACGCAGGGATGGGGAATTTTATTAAATAAAGAGTGTGCACATGAGAAAAATAAATAAAAAACCTCTAAGAGAACAGAAGGGGGGAGCACTAATGAAAAAGGGGAACTGACGATGGCTACCTGCTGATGAAGGGGGAAACTAAGCTTTAAATAGAAAGGTTATCTTAATTAACTTAAAGGAAACAGGTGCAACCGTTAACTGAAGGAAACTGAGGATAATGGAATAATGGGTTAAGGGCAGGGAGCCAGGCATAGTAATGTCTAAGCAGAGGGGCATTACAAGTCATTTTTTACCTTAGTTTGTATGTTGAATATATATTCTGCGGGGCACGTACAAATATCTATCAAAATGTGGCTCAAGAAAAGGTACATAACTGCTGTAAACATTAATGCACCTAATTGAGAAAAATTGACTGCTTGTTAAATGCCACAAGCAAAAACCAGCGTAAACAGGGACGCCCCAGGACTGAGTTTGGGAACTACTGGCCTACAAAGCTTTCAGCAACCAGCTGAACTGCTTGTGCCTGACCAGATCGTGCATCCTGTAAGGAGCCTAGGTTTAATGTTCAAACACTGATGAGTGCTGTAAAGATTCGGTCTCAAGCCTTTAATCTGACATGTGGGCTTCGTTATGCTGAATCTCTGCTTGACAAACATGCTCTAAAATAAACCTTCTGACCCATCGCTCTTTCTGTCTAAATGTGCCTTTGGTATTGAATTGTTCCTCCAGTGATGCAATTTATTTGCTAATCCTCAAACTATATGGGATTCATTGCGTTGAACATGACTGATAAATTCTGTTCTGCCATTCGGTGTCAGCGTCTCCTTTGGAGTTTGTACTCCAAGTTTTGAAAAACAGAATGATTACTGTCCATGAAAATAATGCACTAAAACATTTACTATGTCTTAATAGTCCAGAAGCATTGTCAGAAATATTAAACCAATTGTTCAGTTTTGTCTAAAAGCTGCACTTTTGGCTCATGTGCAGAGAGCATTACATTCTTTATACTGGCTAGTACAAAAGTAACTGTCCCATTAAATATGAAACTGGCCAGTAGAATGATGTTTTGGGAAAAAATAAAAAAGAACCTCTATAACATTCACTGCTCTGTACCCAATAGCAAATGCTCGTGATACCCTGAAGACTATTGGCAGACCAAGAAAATTTGAATTATTTTTTGAGGTCACCAAAAACGGCCTCCATATTGATTGTTCTGGACAAAATGACTGCCATCAAAAATCAGTTTTCAATCCTGTCCCACTGTTTTGAGCACATGTCATGTCTTGGTTGAAAATGTATGAAGATAATAATGCATCCCCTATGATTGCGATACTGAATGGCTCTCCTTGGCAAAGTTCCAGAGGACTCAATATCCACAATTATTAAGAATAATTCGGTCTACATATGTGCCAGATTTGGTGCTTTTAAACAAAACTGAACAATAGTTTCTTCATGCTCCTGGACTGATAGTATTTCTGCCAAGTTTCATATATTTTTCCACAACTTTTTGTGGACTTTTTCACATCAATTTGGTTTCCCCCTAATAAGTGGGTGTTAACCTAAAAATCCTGTCAGCAGCCAGGAGCCTGTGTACCTTTGCAGGTCGCTCATTCTCTCAGGAGCCTGTCCATAGTACTAAAGACTGCTGGTTCAAGCCTTCAGCGGTATTATAAAGATGCACCACTGGCATGTGGTGATTGTGATTGGGAAACTTGCTGATGAATATGCTGTTACCTTAGCTTCAAAGAATCCTTGTACAAACCCTTTTAAGAGCAATATTTTCCCCATAAAATTTTCCAATTTTAGCATGACAAAAAAAAAACATTTCCACCTCTGCATCACTAATTTCCTTCCTCTTGTGATTATTTCATTTTTCCTCCTCATCTATTTTTTCTCCACTTCTGATTATAATAATAACAATAATTGTTATTATTATTATTGTTATTATTATGAAACTATTTTTAAGTGGTAGAGCGCAAGTTAGTTTGTTCCTCTTAATTACCTGGCCCCTCCCCTAGGGGGCCAGGCTAAGCAATGATCATGTCTGTGTGTGTGTGTGTGTGTCTGTCACTCTGTCTGTCAGCCCGTGGCTGGGGCCAGGTCTGCTATCTCTGATTGCCTTGTTTGGGAATGTGTCCGGTAATGCCCTCTTGCGCTCTAATGCTGTGCACTGAACAGGCTAACAGTGGCGCTCCCCCTTGTCCTCTGGTGGTGGGAGAGCGCTATGACACCATTTTGCACCATTCTAAAAATAAGACGTTGAATTCATTAGCTCCAGCTTCCACTAATGAAGTTGAACGGAACACAGCAACTTTATCCGACTCTCTGAACTAGTGATCTATGAACCTACACAAGCACCCCAAATCCAGAAACTGAACTCTGGAACCTGGAGCTAGAACCATGTTCTTGAACTGAGGAATCAAAACAGAAAACTTGTGATCTGAAGAGAGGGACCCAAACCTATGAACCACAAATCAAAACAAGATCCCTGTTTAACTCAAATCTACAGCCTTTTAGTTCAGCTATTGACCTACTTTTCCATTGTGTCATTTCTGTGTCAGTGATTCATCAAGACCTTTATGCCACATTCCAACTGTGGGTGGGAAATAGTCTTGAAGCTCATGAAATTCAGTGGTTAAATGGCTGACACATTAACTGCTGGTTAGAGAGGTAAACCACAATCAGACGTGCCATTAAGTTTCTTCATGTAAATGTCTTTAGTCAGCATTGTTGGGAAAGTTACCCTAAAAAAGTAATGCATTACACAATTCTTGTTACTTAAAAAAAAATCCCTTACTTTACTTAATTACTCACTGTTGAAAGTAAATAGTTACTCTACTAGTTACATTACTTGCAGTTTATTCAGCACCATCATCTGAAATTCACTGTAACTTAATTAATAAACCATATCATATTAAAACCTGGCATATGCCCAGACCAGCACTAATCTTTACTCTAGTAAGGAGGACACACACAGGATCTCTCTTTCATGCTCTTTATACAGCAGAGCCAACAGCAAAGTTGTAAAAATCAGCCCAAACAGCACTTCACAGATAAATGAGTCGAGCACAAGGCTACAGTACTGGCATAAACACGCATGAAAAAGGGAGTTTGATTTGCTTCTCTGTCCTCGGCCTCAATCGCCGATATACTCAAGAGGAAGAAGAAAAAGATGAAGATGTTTTTCTAGTTAGATAGTTGAAGAATATAAAGTAATGCAAGTAACTAGATTATTTATTGGTTAGTAGTTGAAGAATATAAAGTAATGCAAGTGACTAGATAATTTATGGTTAGTAACTGTAATGTTATTACTTGGATTATCAAAGTAATGTGTTACATTACTGCGTTACTGATCAATGTTATCTGATTACAGTAAGTTGTTACTAAGTCATTAGTTTCCCCTACACTGTCAGTAAGTACACTGCTCTGTACATGTTCTTACATGAGATATAAACTTTCTCAAATTGTTACGCATACAAGCATGTACGCGTCTATTGATGGTCCTCCTGTTAATACTTCGGCTCTTTGGAAACTGCGCCATAACTAGCCAACTGGAGCCTTTCTTAAATGGAATACCCGTGTTTACCCGTTAGGTGGCAGTAAATATTCACAGAACTCGAACTCTATTCCCCGTTTGGAGGGTATTTCAGCTGCTCCCAGCCTATTGCACCATCCTCTGGGATGTTTGACTCAGAGAAGATGGAAGGGGTGGTAATGTGGTGTGAACAATTAGCAGCTGTGTTTGAATAAGTGTATTCACAACTGAAATCCCCTGGGAGTCCAGCTGAACAGTGTATTTTCGTACATGTTTTTTTTTTACTTTTTGAGTAGTTGCTGAAGTTCCTCTTTAAAAGAGACTCAACCATCAATGGACTTCACAGTTCAGGATTTCATCTCCTTATTTCTGTAGGACAGGAAGTTGCTGTTCCATTCCTGTAAATCGAGATGGTGAGTCCGAATATGCATTTGGCTGACACATAAAAACAAAAGAGTTGCAAAAGTAATTACCCAGCACCGGACAACTCAGGGTTCTGTCACACTTCTCCAGGACAGGAAGTGATGTTTCTGGTTATTTTGACATCTCAGATTGGCCTTGAATGAATTGCAGATTACCACTGGAGCTTTGGCCACAAAATGAACATTCAAAATGTAAAACACTGAGTAAGAGCTGCGCATGACCACCTGCGTCTGTTAAATCAAGCGGCATTTACAGTCTTCCACGTTCAAATCATGATCATCTGTGTCTGTTAAAATGAGCCTGTACTTATACTCATCCAGGTTCAATTCATGATCTCCTTTGTCTGTTAACTTCATCTGCACTCCAGTCATCATCACCTGTGTCTGTTATGATAAACCTTTATATTTTTACGGTCATCCTTTCTCAGTTCATGGCCTTGTGCTTCCCTGTAAAGTGATGTTATGCGAGTCCTTCTCTGATAAGCTCTATACAAATAAAATTGAATTGAATTTATGTCGAGTAAAAGTCAGGACACCCTGTGACTCCGCTGGAGCAGGGAGACCTATCACAGCTCCAATGTGACTCTTCACTACTGCAGGAGAATCTGATTGGCTGTTATCTGAGTCAGCGGCCTTTCAGACTGTGGGTAATATGCCTTAAAAATTGCGGAAATTCTCAGGTAAGCGCTAAAGAAATATAGTGATGTATCCGGAGTCCCTAACACAGTAACAAATTGCTTGAACTTATTTTGCGTACTCGCAGGGATGTATTGCTTGTGTGTTTGTGTGTATATGTTTGTGTGTGCTTGCATGAATGAGTATGTTGTCTATGCTTGTGCATACATGTGGGCACTTGTGCAAACAGAGCATGTGGGTTTTGTTTGTGTGTGTGTATGTGTGTGTGTGTGACCATAGCGTGAGGTGTGTGTGGGCGTTTTCCTCTGATCTGTGACAGGGATCAGTGTATTTCTGGGTTTCTCAGAACGTGAAGCCCTGCTGATTTCAGTGAGGAGAGCTGCATGCACGCATATGATGTTCATGTTCACATATGATGCAAACTCATGCATGTACTCATGTACGCACACAATTGAACATGCTGACACTCACACCTGTACACACATGTGCGTGGACACTCCTGTACACATACATACATGCGTGCAAATGCATGTGTGCACACATGCTTTCATGCAAAGAGCTCATTAGCCTTCGTATGCATCCATGTACGCTCGTATGTAAATACATTTGCACTCCATGCAAGAGCTCTTTAGCCCACAGATAAATGCACATCAAACCCAAGAACTGTACATTTGCCCATGCATGCCCACTCACTCTAAAGCATACATTCACCTGCATGTTCACTCAGGTCATCACATAGACGCACTTACAGTCCATTCATGCACTCAAATGTACACACGCCATGCACAATTACACACACATACACACACACATGCTCTCATGAACACCGTGATCCATTCAGACGCAAGCGCGAACACACTCGCCCAATAATGACACATTTGCTCATGCATGCACACACACACTCTTGACACAAATACACATCTTCACTCATGCAGTCACACAGACACACGCAGGCGTACTCAAAGACGCGCACACATAGACGCGCGCAGTCAACACACATAGACACACGCATACACTTAACACACACAGGCAGACACGCGCAGAATCTGGAAAAAGCTCTCGCGACCGCAGCTGTCTGATTTCTCTTGCTCTAGTTTTCCTCTCTCTCTCTCTTTCTCTCCCCGCTCGTGTCACATCCTGACACCTGTGTGTAGGTGTGGACGCGACTGCAGGTGCTGACGCTCGGAGGTTATTTTTGTATTTTTACTGATATTTTTGCATGTTCTGTTTGCGGTTTTATTCTTTTTTTCTTTCCTTTTCTCGTCTTCGGTAAGGCACATGTAGATGAGCCTGCTGGAAGCGTGCAGAGAAGCCGTTTGCACACGAGACCGTAGAACCGTCTGCTCGAATCGCGCCTCCGCTTCATGTGTAGCTACTTTATCCATCGCAATCATTACCGCTCAAATCTCTCTCCCTCAACGAACGGACCTGCCGAAATAATTTCGATCCTTAACTCGTTTGCGTCCTTAAACTTGGCCACCATTTAAGGCACGAGTGAATGTGTTTTCAGACATGGTGCTTGATGTATGTACTTTCCTGCCTCAGGGATTCTCATTCAAAGAATGACTTTTTTCAAGCCCGAATGTAAACACTGTCAGTCATTTTTTGCCATTTTGCCTGATGCACTGTTTTGTGAGATATTGGTCAAACAAAATCATGCTTTTCAATTTATTTTCCCTGCCTATATTTCCCATCCCTAATTGTCTGTATTGTATAAGCTCTTTTTTTTTTTTTGCTCTCTTATTTAACTCCCAACTCCAGATTTTCCTTAAAGTAGTTAGAGTCAGAACATTTTTTTTTCATAATACAGGACACCGTCTCATACACATTCTGCATCTGCTGGTTGCAGAGCTTCGCTGAAGCTTCATCACACTTACGGTATATTGAGAGAAATATTCAAATCAAGGACGCCATGTTTGTTTTTTTGTTTTTTAAGGCCACCGCACTTTGTCAAATTGAAAATATCTACAATCCCAATTCCAAAATAGTTGGGACTAAGTCTAAATTGTGAAAAAAATCAAAACGCAATGACTTTCAAATCACACCAGCCAGTTATTTTATTCAGATAAGAACAGAGAAAACATAGCAAATGCTGAAACGAAGAAATTTTAGAATTTTATCCACAAAATGAGCTCATTTCAAATTTTTTGGGGTCTCAAAAAAGTTGGGACAGGGGCCTGTTTTCCATGATGTAGCATCCCCTCTTCTTTTTAACACAGAGTGGAGGCGTCTGGGCATTGAGGAGACAAATTTCTTGAGTTTAGCAATTGGAATTTGATCCCACTCTTGTTTAATACAGGCTTCCAGCTGCTGGAGAGTTTTAGGTCTCCTTTGACGGATTTTTTGTTTAATTACGCGCCAAATGTTCTCAATTGGTGAAAGATCAGGACTGCAGGCAGACCAGTTCAGCACACCGACTCTTCCACTACGAAGCCATGCTGTTGTAATAGCTGCAGTAAGTGGTTTTGCTTTGTCCTGCTGAAATACACAAGGCCTTCCCTGGAATAGATGTTGTCTGGAGCAGAGCATATGTTGCTCTAAAACCTTTTTTATACCTTTCAGCATTCATGGTGCTTTTTAAAACATGCAAATGTCCCACACCATATGCACTAATGCATCAGAGATGCTGGCTTTAGAACTGAACGCTGATAACAGGAGGGGTGGTCTTTCTCCTCTTTAGCCCGGAGGACACGACGCCCATGATTTCCAACAAGAATATCAAATTTGGATTCATCTGACCACAGGACACTTTGCCACTTTGCTACAGTCCATTTTAAATGAGCCTTGGCCCACAGAACACGGCAAAGCTTCTGGATCATGCTCAACAATGGCTTCCTTTTTGCATGATAGAGTTTTAGGTGGCATCTGTGGATGGCATGGCAGACTGTGTTCATAGACAGTGGTTTCTTGAAGTATTCCTGAGACATTGAGTGATATCAATGACAGAATCATGCTGGTGAGTGATGCAGTAGCGTCTGTGGGCCCGAAGATCACGGGCATCCAGTAAAGGTCTTCGGCCTTGTCCCTTACGCACAGAGATTTTTCCAGTTTCTCTGAATCTTTTGATGATGTTATGCACTGTCTATGATGAGACCTTCAAAGCCTTTGCAATTTGATATTGAGGAACATTGTTTTTAAAGTATTCCACAATTTTTTTGGTGGCCAATGTTGCTCCAAAATTTCTGTCTACTTTTCAGCATTAATGATGCCTCCACAGAAGTTCATGTAGCACTGACACCGCCTCATACCATGACTGGGCATGGCTTTGGACTTGTTGCTAAAATAGCCTGCATGCTCCTTTCCTTCATTGGTCTGGAGCACATGATGTCCATACATACTATTCCATTTTGCTCTTATCCTGAACCTCTTTGCATGGCAGTCCACACATATTAAGGTCAGGTTAGCTTGGGAGGCCTTAACCTTTTCAGGATCTACCGTCACAAATACGGGATTAGAACATTCTGACCTGCGCTTTTAAACGCTGACGGAACAGTCGCTACGGCATCTCCTGAGCTCTACTGAGGCCGAGATCACTGACTTACAAAACCCAAAACCAGTGAAGTTGGCAAGTTGTGTAAATCGTAAATAAAAACAGAATACAATGATTTGCAAATCCTTTTCAACCTATATTCAATTGAATACACTGCAAAGACAAGTTACTTAATGTTCGAACAGGTAAACTTTGTAATTTTTTGCAAATATTAGCTCAATTGGAATTTGATGCCTGCAACATGTTTCAAAAAAGCTGGCACAAGTGGCAAAAAAGACTGAGAGAGTTGAGGAATGCTCATCAAACACTTATTTGGGACATCCCACAGGTGAGCGGGCTAATTGGGAACAGGTGGGTGCCATGATTGGGTATAAAAGCAGCTTCCCTGAAATGCTCAGTCATTCACAAACAAGGATGGGGCGAGGGTCACCACTTAGTGAACAAATGCGTGAGCTGATTGTCGAACAGTTTAAAAACAACATTCCTCAACGAGCTATTGCAAGAAATGTAGGGATTTCATCATCTACGGTCCGTAATATCGTCTAAAGGTTCAGAGAATCTGGAGAAATCACTGCACGTAAGCGACAAGGTCGAAAACCAACATTGAATGCCCGTGACCTTCGATCCCTCAGGCGGTACTGCATCAAAAACCGACATCAGTGTGTAAAGGACATCACCACATGGGCTCAGGAACACTTCAGAAAACCACTGTCAGTAACTACAGTTCGTCGCTACATCTGCAAGTGCAAGTTAAAACTCTACAATGCAAAGCGAAAGCCATTTATCAACAGCACCCAGAAACGCTGCCGGCTTCGCTGGGCCCAAGCTCATCTAAGATGGACTGATGCAAAGTGGAAAAGTGTTCTGCGGTCTGACGAGTCCACATTTCAAATTGTTTTTGGAAACTGTGGACGTCGTGTCCTCCGAACCAAAGAGGAAAAGAACCATCCAGACTGTTATAGGCGCAAAGTTCAAAAGCCAGCATCTGTGATGGTATGGAGGTGCATTAGTGCCCAAGGCATGGGCAACTTACACATATGTGAAGGCACCATTAATGCTGAAAGGTACATACAGGTTTTGGAGCAACATATGTTGCCATCCAAGCAAAGTCTTTTTCATGGACGCCCCAGCTTATTTCAGCAAGACAATGCCAAGCCACATTCTGCACGTGTTACAACAGCATGGCTCCGTAGTAAAAGAGTGCGGGTACTAGACTGGCCTGCCTGTAGTCCAGACCTGTCCCCCATTGAAAATGTGTGGCGCATTATGAAACGTAAAATACGACAACGGAGACCCCGGACTGTTCAGCAACCTAAGCTGTACATCAAGCAAGAATGGGAAAGAGTTCCACCTGAAAAGCGTCAAAAATGGGTCTCCTCAGTTCCCAAACGTTTACTGAGTGTCGTCAGAAGGAAAGACGATGTAACACAGTGGTAAAAAGGCCCCTGTGCCAACTTTTTTTCAATGTGTTGCTGCCTTTAAATTCTAAGTTAATGATTATTTGCAAAAAAAAAAAAAAAAAAAGTTTCTCAGTTTGAACATTAAACTTTGCAGTCTTTGCAGTGTATTCAATTGAATATAAGTTGAAAAGGATTTGCAAATCATTGTATTCTGTTTTTATCTACGATTTACATAACGTGCCAACTTCACTGGTTTTGGGTTTTGTAGAATGTTGACAAAACATTGCAAAGAAAAGCTACTCTTCAAAATGAGAAAGTTCTAGAACAGGGAACAATTGTGAGGGGGGGGGGGGAGGAATACATTTTTAAAGCTTCTCTTCAATTGGGATAACAGTGCATGGCTATCAGGGAGTGTGTATACTTAGTCAACCTACCTGTGTTAATGTTGGGTAAGATTGTATACTGGCATAACATATGAGCATCAAGCTTACATGCAGTGGTTAAATTGGTTTGTTTTAGGAGGGGGAGCCCTTGTCTAGGCGCTACTGTGAATGGTCAATAGTTTTCAAATGATCTTTATTTACATCTCATGACAGCGAGGAGGGATATCTGAGAGGGATCAGTGCCTGATCACCTTCAGTATAACAGTACTAACCCTGGGAGGTAGAACAGAACTTGAGTGCTTTGGAAAAACCTAGTTAGTGACAAAAAGCAGATTTTGAGAAAAAAACAGAAACCTGTATCCCTCTGGGGTTAAGGTCTTGTTTGACAATGAAACTGACTTGGCAGTTATTTATTCATTGCTTAATTAACAATATTTAGGGAGAACCTTTTTCATTGTCAGGATCCATGGCAATATCATTACTTAAGTTTTTCCGTTCAAAAATGTCATTTACCAAAATGGGCAAAAACCTTGCACTGATGTAGTTACAGTGAATTTGACAGTTATGTCAGTGCTAACTCCACTGACTCCTTCTCTCCTGATGCCATTTTACAGTCATTCGCAAGTGAATCATGTGATTTATAAATTCAGACCATGAATGTCCAGCACAACCAGCGCTCTGTATGGGAACTGACCCAGCAGATGATGTTATATGCATGCTGCTTCATAATTGGCTGATTTGACTTGGTAGGTTTTGCCATTAAAAAAAGACAAGACAAAAAACAAATTGAATGTGGTAAAACCCAATAAGATCAACTTGCTAGGTTTTTGCTTCACAAGTGAATAAATACAAATGACTTGCTTGGGTTTGCTACAGCCAAACATGGGAAATCAGAGATTATTCTTTTTGTATCGTACTGTATGTGACGAGGCAAAGCCTTGTAAGCACAAAAATCATCCTGACTCAGTTTTTTTTCCGTAACGCTGAAGAGAAGGAGCTGGGTGGTTGGGACTCAGGGATTTTATGACTGACAGTTGCCAGCAGCTTTAACAAACTGGTGCTGGTAACTGCAGCTCATGATTTAAAATAAATAAATAACTAAAAAAGTTATGTTAGGCGTTAGGTTAAAAAGCAGTCTTCATAGAGTGATGCGCCGTTTTGGCGGCAGTGTGCAGGGGAACGTGGCACAGCAAGTTTCCGTTTGAAGAGGTTGAAGAGATAGAAATTAAACCGGCAGTGGTCAGTCAAGTCAAAACAGCGCTGGTCAAGAGAACGAAGCAGTGAACCAGAAATAAAACATAATCATTTCAGAACGGTTAGGTTTTAAAGCACAAAGAAACTCACTCACCTCCGCACAGACATCTTGCTTGTGTTCCTGCAATAACATTACAGAAAGGGCCGAAATGATGTGTAAAATTACACACTTTATGCCACCTTTGCTTGGTTCTCTGTGCACGAAAGCAGTGTGAAGAGGGATCTTCATTAGAGCTCTACGGCGGAATCTCCGCAAAACAGGCTCACTACCCTGCCTTCTTCATACATGATCTGCTGAATCTGCCTTTGTTACTTGTTTAGGCTGTATGTGTGCTACATGTTAGCCCAGTGGCTGCTAAAGTTAGCTTAATTTTAGCTCGTTAGCTACCAATACAGTTTGTTAGCAACCAACTCGTTGCCACCAAGCCAACACAGCTAACGTTAATACTGCTTAACAGGCAGCTTAGTAAATAGATAAAATGTTGGCAAACTAAGAGTTGGGTAAGAGTTGAACTTTTGAAAACTTATTGTGGAAAAAGCAATTTAACTGAATCTTGACAAAGGCAATTCGCGCCATGACAGACGGCATGATGGTGAAGGGCGCAGGCATGTTTGATGACTTGTGATCATTGTTGTTTACATTGTTTTGGGCATTGATGATTTGGGGTGTAAAATTAGCCTAAAATATCTTTTTTTTTTTTTTTTGTCTCGACAATTATTTATCATGACTTGGGTTGATGCTGTTATGTTTACTGGGAGAATAACAAAATATATAAGTGCAATATGAGTGTGATGATATGATACTGAAGGAGGCGGAGCTCAGCTCTGGCCAGGTGCGATTTGGACTTAAGGAGGCGGAGCTGAGCTCCGGTGGGCTAAGGCCCAATTTAAACCCTGCTTATATGAGTTTTAGGATTAGCACTGTCAGACAGAGATAATATCACTCATACACCCCGGAAATGGTGTATGCAGCACATTTTAAATTCTGCAAAGTTAGAAACTGAATATAAACCTTGAATGCATGTTGGCTTTCTCCAAACTCTGAACGCGAGCGTTCTCTGTGTGGACATCGAGATGTATTGTGCATTGGGACATGAATGAGCACATGTGCCATACCTAGAGACACTATACCGCTTAAGATTTTGAAGCGCGCATCTTGAGTATGATGAAAAATGGGTAATGTTGACTCAGACGCCACACAAGATCATCGAGAGGAGAGAGTGGGCCGCCGTCTCTCCTGCCCTCCTGTGTTCTGTCTGTTTTTGGGTTATTTCTGGGGAGGGGCGGGGTTGGGTTACAGGGGTAGCGGCCTGGTATTGTGGGGGGGGGCCGGATTTGGGGGTGTTTGGGGCGGGGTGGGGGGGCAGGGTGGCTGGTTCCCGGCGGGGGCGGGACAGGAAGGCGCTGGGATGAGACGGTCGGGGGGGTCGGGGCGTTTGTGTGAAGGCCCGAGTGTTGCAGCCGTCAGACGCCTCTCTCTGTGGCCCCAGGTGCAGGTCCCGCGCATCCTTCCTCTCTCCCTTTCTCTCTCTTCCTCTCTCCCTCCCTCCCTTTCTCTCTCTTCCTCACTCCCTCCCTCCTTTCATTCACCCGCTTCTGCAGTGCACTGAAACGGTAACACGTGGCTAATTAGTAATAATCATACAACCGCTGTAACTCTTTCTCTTCCTCATCTTTTCTTTTTCTCTCTCCCTTGCTTTGTCCTTCTCTCCTTCCCTCTCTCCCTTTCCCTTCCTCTATTTTCCTCGCCTCCTCTCTCCATTCTTGATTCAGTCGTACATTTTTAATAGATGAATGTTTTTCAAAACACCACAAAGCTATTGACATCTTGTAAATTCTCTCTCTCTCTCTCTCTCTCTCTCTCTATCCCCCTCTCTCTGTTGATAATCTGCAGTTATTTCAGTACTTCCTCTAGCTGGTCAGTTGCAGGTGCGTAGCCGGGCAGGCAGCCAACCGTTTGCACATGTGGGCACGCTCAGCATGATGTCACCCAATGAGGTCAAAGGTCAACCCACAAAAAGAGGAACAGGCCTGCATCTGTGCTGAAATTCCAAAAAAAAAATTTCATCAGGTTTTCTGGTTTTCTCAAATGCAAATACTGTTTTTGAAGTTAATTGTGGCTGAACTGTATACCACAAGCAACGGGGTTCTGTTTGGCTTGGAAATACAACTCCCATGAAGCCTTTCAGCAGAATCTCATTTAAATTATGGACAGGGTCTTTGCGATGAACTCTGGGAGTCTGAGGCAAGGCACAAGTAGAGATCGCTGCGCTCACTGTCATAAGATTACAACATTGCATCGACTCACCAAGTCATTTTGACTGATTTTCACAGAGTTTCCCAAGATCACGAGCCCTGATGTTCATATTTTAACTTAAGACTGAAATAGAGTGAGTCTCAGAATTAAGTGGCATCCCTGACTGGAAGTATACTGAAGATACAGTAAAAATAATCGATTTATACATATTAACTCTAAATTCCAAGATGCAGAAAACATGGTGAAAGCACTGGCAGGGATTTTGGAGCGTTCCTCTTCGCAGATCCTTTGACGATCAGGCACATTCCTGTCTTTGTGCTTAATCAACTGCCCTCATTTGTTCGGCCCACTGGTTTTTGGTCACTTTCTTACTGGAAAGTCCACCTATGACCAAATCTCGACCTTCGGGCAGAAGCCAGTAAATTTTTCAAGCCAATGACAAAATTTTCCATCAATTATGACAGAATGCTTCCCCTCCGTAAAGATATTCATGATACACCAATCAATGTTTATACTGTTATATGATAGAGGAGAGCTGTTGGAAGGTCTCAGTATTGTAAAAGCTGCGGTGCCCCATTGCGTTCTGGGTAGTGTTAAACCACTCAAAAACAGGGTATCATGCTTTTTTTTATTTCATATTTGTATCCAATTAATCTTGCCACATGGAAGAAAACACACAAATTTAAGAATGAAGTCTTTTGTCCGTGTCCATGTTCTCAGCTTTTTGTCCGAAATGTGGATTTTTTTTTTTTTGCTGAAAATGACTAGCATTCAAACAAAATGAATTAAGCTGGAATAAAATGGGTTATTTTGTCATTAACTGAAAGCCTGTTCTTTCCTTTGTCATAATCCTTGTTTACATATTGATAGAATTGAATATTCTGGGGTTGTCGAAACAGCACCTCTGGAATTAAAACAGCCTCAAAATCATCGCTGATGTACTGACGTATTTCACCGTGAGTAGAAGGTGTCTGTCCCTGTGTGTCTCTGCATCAACGCCAAACATACTGTTTCTGACAAAACTTGAGGTCTCGTCTGACCTCAGTATCTCAGTCCAGTCATAAATGTAAATGACCTCTGACACGTCTCCATCTCTAAAGTCCAACGCCGACTGGCCGTAAAGTGAAGTGTGGTAACTCCAAATGCTTTTTAACGCCCACTGGAAGCATCAGTTGCATCAGTAGCTCTCTTACAATAGGCCCGGCCTAGTTGTGGCGAATGCGAGGTCGAGCTTTGTCCGCCATAGATGATGTGGCCAAACAAAGCTCCAGGCTGTTGACGCTACACACTGCTCACAGGGAAAAGTAGTGAAAATGCAAAGTCTGCCATCGTTGGCTGTTCCAACTGGTCTGTGGGGAGAGGGAGAAACGATTTTACCATGTGCCTGGTATTATATAGAATCAGGGAGAAAAAACTTTGGAATTGTCAACAATTCGATGAGCTAAATGGTTTTCAAGCATCTCCAAGGCCAACTTGGACATACACAAGAAGGAAATCCTTGTTTGTAGTGATTACTTCACCCGTGGTTAGTTTTTTTGTGATTATATACTGATGACAGTTTGTATTGGACTACAGTTGCAAACTGATAACAATAGGCCTGTTTAAGAAATCTGTTGTTATGACCGCTCGGTCACCACCCGCATGCGTGTTCGTGTGTCGCGCTACTGGAAGCGCTCCTGGTTAACTTATTTGCAGTAATTCTGACTGGTATGCTTGTGTTACTTTGGGTAGCAATCAAGGTAGTAGATCCGTCTTAATGTTAGCTGATCGTAGCGGCTACAGTTGAAGTTAAGGCGTTACATCTGTCTAAGTTGGCCTTATAAGGCTACAATTACTGAGACGATCGATTGGCTTATCCGGGGTCAGCCGGGAACTTTGCCGTTGTGCGCCCTTGCAAAAAAATGCTATTTGATTTACCAGTGGATACCATTCATTTACCATAACACGCCCAAAGACAAAACATGGGGGAAAAAAGAATCCTTGAAGTTCATTCTTACACCCTCTCTATATAGAAACTGCCATATGTTCACAAAAGTGACGTCACATTCCCGGTTAACACGACTGTAACAATAACTTTATTGTCTCATTACGATTCAGGAACATACACACATACTTTATCTGCCATCTTCATCTGCTGCTGCTGTCTCTCTCAAATTGACATTCACAAAATCAATAACTGCTACCCCTCCTCTAGCTCTTTGTCTATTCAAATGTGTAACTTGCTTTTGATATGTTTTCCTTACTCAAGACCCCCCCACCTCCCACTCCCACTACCTCACACACTCTCACTCACTCCCACTCCTCACTCAAACTCTCACCTCACACTCCCACTCTTTCACACTTACCCTCACACTCTCCCCACCCACTTTGTAAATAATTCATCAGCTCCAGCTCATTGCTAAACTTGCAGTTCATATGATTACATGAGCTTTGCCCCATTTAGCACCCTTTTCTTGGGCCCACATTCTCATACAGCACTTGGCGGCCCAGCCGAATACTAGGTTGCATCTAGTCTTTTTATACCCCAGCGAAAAAGGAAATGATGCAGTGAAAAATTTCATTTTAATGTAGATTAACTGTAATTTCACTCTGGTATGACGTTTATACACATTATTTCATGTGATCTTTGATGGCTCCATTAAAGGTGAAACCTTCATTGGTAGAAATTCTTAATTAAAAAGCAAAAATAATTTTGGTTGACTTCAAAGGAACATGAAAAAGAACTGTATTTCTCACGTACAGGCATTTTTGAGTCTATCCCCATAATGTTAGCATTATTTTTTCAATAGTTTCTTCAGTGCGTTTCCAGTCGGGGTGCCAATACTTCATGAGCCCAGTGTATTTGTCAAGTTTACAGTCTTATTTTTAGGGGTTTTTTTTTGTAGCATAATTATATGTTTTGGGGCAAAATAGAGTTGCCTGTTAATCTCACCACCTCAGCTGTCCTCAGGACGAGAGTGCCAGTACTTTAGAGAGGGACAAAGCCCACTGTGTGCTCTCTCTCATGGAAAGGTCACGTCCCCCCTGACGGTACTTGCCGGAGGGGTGGGGGGGGGGAGACACATCTGGCGACCCCTCAGGAAAAGCCTTGTGCGTCACACATACATACCCCCACACAATACCACCACCCCAACTGACCTCTGTACAAATGTGCGGCATATTTGTATGAGAGGACAGGAGTGTGTGTGTGCGTGTGTGTGTGTGCCTCAAGCCATCTACAGTCAGCCCATGTTATGGTGGGATGTCACATGACCCAGCCTTACAGTGACAGATGCTCATGACTTTGCACCAGCCTGGCGAAAAGCACTTTTTTGGCTCGCAGTAGTTTTGGTCAGCAAATCTTATATGAATTGTGGCCCGAGTCTGCAGCCTACAGCTGACGGGTCAGAGAAGTCCATGATGTGCAATACAGCCCAGATTCAGGGAGCAGACTGGAGTTACTCGCAGGAAACAGAGTAGGGAGGTGAACATGTGACCTCAACACTGAGACTTACATTCACCCAGTATCACACACTCAGATACACACACACACACACACACACACATACACACACACTGCAGACTGAGGCTTGTGGAGATGTGATTCTGTGATTCCTAGTTTCGGTAGTGATGATACTCCCTCTTATCAGATGTTTTGCACAGCCAGGTGTGTTTCTGCCCAATTCTGCTGTTTCCTGTAACTCTGCTGCTGAGAACATCCTCACACTCATGCATATTCAGGCCAACACACAAACACGCATACATACTTCCTCATGTTCATGCTTACGCAGCCATATATGCAAGCTTGCACATTCACGCATACCGTCCACTCACATTTACACGCAGATCTATACTCTACACGCTTGTAAGCTCAAACATTTCTGACTCCACAAATGCATACACACACTCACATATACACACACTGATCGATACCGCACTAACATATACTCAGCAACAAAAGTTTCTGTGACACCAATATTGTTAATTATTTTTCATAACGCAATTATGAAATTGTCATACATGGTGATATCAGACTGAAACAGTACACGTAAACACAACATTGAAATGGAAATCATGAAAATGCGAGAAAATGACTTTGCACGTGAAAATGTGCGTAAATCATGCTTGTGGATGGCAATAAAAGAGGAGAATTTTTGGAATGTTCACATTGTGCCTGATGAACGACGGAAGCATCACTTATCGAAAACACAGCCATTTCGGATCAGGAACTCTACCCTCTAAATGCCAAGACTGTCTGAAAATGATCGGTGGAGGGCCATTGGGATGATTGAATCCGGAACCTCGCAGAGGGAAGTTGCTCATCGCCTGAATGTCCACCGAAACACCATTTGGAACTTATGGCAGCGTCATCAGCAGACAAGACATGTCAGAGACCGTCCTCGCAGCGGCCGTCCACGAGTAACCACTCCCAGACAGGACAACTGGATTCGAACAACCCATCTCCGAAATCGATTCCAACCTGCAACCATAACTGCAAGAACGATACCTGGTTTGAGGCGACTGTCTGCACAGACAATCCGTCGCCGTCTTCGTCATTTTGGCATTGTCCCACGTCGGCCAGCAAGACGTCCAATACTCACAGTACAACACCGACGACTGCGTCTACAGTGGGCACAACAACATCGACGGTGGATCCAACGTCAGTGGGATCTTGTACTCTTCACTGATGAATCAAGATTCATGCTTAACCGATGTGATGGTCGTTTACGTGTATACCGTCGACGTGGAGAACGTTATGCCAACAACTGTGTTCAGGAATTTGATCGTTTTGGAGGTGGTAGTGTCATGATTTGGGGAGGGATCACGGCTAGAAACAGAACAGATTTGCTTGTTATTGATGGAAATCTGACAGGTCAAAGATATCGCGATGAAGTGCTACGGCCATTGGTGGTACCGTTTTTGATGCAACATGGTCCCGGAATAACGCTGCAACATAATAACGCCAGACCACACGTTGCAAGGATTGTACAGCAGTATCTGATGCAACAACATGTCAATGTCCTGCCATGGCCAGCCAGATCCCCAGACATGTCCCCAATCGAGCATCTTTGGGACGAGATGGATCGGCGTTTGCGGCGGTTGGATAACCCGCCAGCTACACTCCAGGAATTGCGACAACGTCTACGTCAGATTTGGAATGACATCCCACAGCAATTTCTGGCACATCTGATTCGGTCCATGCGCCGGAGATGCGTTGCTTGCATCATGGCACGAGGAAGTCACACCCGGTATTGAAGTGTGAAGGTCACAATTGGTTAGACGTCAGACAAGTGCTTCATGACGCATGAAAATGACATTTTTCGTTTTGAGTGACGTTGGCACTGAAAAGTCAGTGTTTCTCCTGTTAAATAAACATATTGATTGCATTGAGATCTCTGCGTGTCATTTATAACATACACATAAATGGTGTCACAGAAACGTTTGTTGCTGAGTATATTAACTCATGAGTATGCGTCCACATTCGGATACTGGTGTAGGAAAGCAGAGAAGCAGGCAGCTGGGGAACAGGGGGAAGGTGCAGAAGTAATACTCTGAATGTTTTTATTTAAATTCCAGAAACATCAATAAAAAATAGGGCCAATAGCTCCATAGCTCACCAGCCCAATAATTGAGTCCATTACTCAGCATTTTTGAGAGGGTAGACACTGTCCCAAAGAAGCTCCGCACAAAATTTGGAGTAAGTCTGGCCAATAGTTTCGAACAAGAAGATTTTTTAAATTTTCGGATGAAAAAAAAGATCATATTAAATTTAAAAAAAATTCACTATAAACACCCTTGAAAAACATTGTCCCAAGGAGGGTCCATACCAAATTTGAAGTAAATCGGGCCAGTAGTTGCAGAAGAGAAGAATTTGAAAGATTTTGCTCTCGGATGATGATCATGATCACAACCACGATTACAATTATGACTACGGCGCCAGACACCTTTGCTCACAGCTGGCTGATGAGCTGGTGAGCTAATAAAGACGATTTCTCAGAACTTGAGGCTGTTATGACTAGCAGAGTTTATGGCATAGTTCATTACAGAGATGTGGCTCAGTGAAGTTGATGGGAATGAATATAATATAGAAGGTTGTAAGGTCTAAGGAAGGATAGATTCAATAGGATGGGAGGGGGCGTAGGACTCTATGTGAATGAAAACCTTACTGTCTACTCAATGCACAATGGAAATTCATTCCAAAGGTGTACAAAAGTAAATTTAAAAAGCAGAATCCTCAGGGGATGCTAAAATAGCAAATGGACTGCATTTATATAGCACTTTTCTAGTCACATGACATAACCCCAAAGGACTTTACAATTATGCCTCTCATTCACCCAGATGATGGGGGCTGCCGTGCAAGGTGCCAGCCTGCACATCAGGAGCAGTGTGAGGTTCAAGTGGAGCAGTGTGAGGTTCAGAGTGCACAGTGTGGGGTTCGGGGCATGACCACAGCTATTCGTCAGAGTTTGAGGGAAAAGAGTATTCTTTTTAAGACATGTAGAAAGGACAGTAATGAGAATACTAAAGCTGAATATAATAAATATGTGCTATGGTCACAAAAGAATTGAGGAATATTAGAAGACTGTATGACAGGCAAATTGCAGGGGGGGGGAACAGCTAATCATAGGCGCTTTCTTTTTTCAGTACTGCAGCAGAAAAAGAAAAGTCAAGGAAGAGCCCAAGTTTATAAATAATAATGATGTATCTGTCATGGTTCTGGTGGCTGGCGTTTGCTTGGGAGCTTTCTCTGTTGCCCTTGTCTGGGACGATAACGTTTTGCCCACAATCGGATTCTTTGGCTAGCTGGCATCAATTGTGGGTGGCGCCCAGACTCTATATAAACCCAAGTTCCGCCTCGCCACCTTTGCTAGAGTGTCAGTGTTACAATTGCACTATAGTCCGTAAGTTCTCTAGATAGAAAGTTAGTGAGGAATTAGTTGCAAAAGAGGAAAGTGGTAGTTAGTCAGGGAATCTTTCTCTCTCTTTTCCTCTGTCTGGGCACTGTCTGGCTGGTGCTTTAATTTTTTTATCTCGGTTTCCAAGATTGTTCCTTTATTTTGTTCAAGTCTAACTCGCGTTGCTTCCTTACTTTTTACCCGGACTAGATTTATGCCCTTTGGAAACGCGAGACTCCCTCTCTTACTTTGCCTGTGTCCATCATTTTGCTGTACTTCCGTTCGTTCAGGCCACAGCATTTGGCGTCTCAAAATACCAGCCATCGCAGTATCAATCTTATCAGGGAACAGATTTTTATTTGGCCGGAGGGCAATTCCAACGCTCGAAATTATTTAGCGGAACCTGAGGTCCGGTATAAATGAATTGCTTAAACTAAAGGTAAATAAGGTGGCTGTCCCTGGTGGCTTATATCCAAGAGTTCTCAGGGAAGTAACTAAGATTGTCTCTAAACCACTGCCAGTTATTTTTTGGCAGTCTTTGGAAATGGAAGAAATACCACATGATTGGAAGCAGGATAAGATGATGAAGCTTAAGCAGAAGTTCAGTCAGGAAGACTCTCATTTTGCACACTTCTGCCGGTCTATTTTCATTCAATCTGCTTTTACTCCTCTAACGCACGCGCTCAAGTCCAGCTGTGAACATGTGGGGCTGTCAACTGAGACATCAGCCGCTCACATCCATCCAATACCACTGTGTCTCTTGGAATGATGGGAGGTAATTTGCAGTGGATTCAGAACTGGCTAAAGAACAGAACACAAAGAGTTGTGGTTAGAGGGATCTCATCTGAGCTAGGCATTGTGGGAGGTGGAGTCCCGCAGGGATTGGTGTTGGGACCACCTCATCTACAAGAATGACCTTGATAACGACATTGAGAGCAAATTAGTGGAATTTGCAGATGATACTAAATTGGGTGGTATGGCAAACAGTCCAGGGTCCACTAACGTGTTTCAGGATGATTTATATAGAATTGGCGAAAACATGGCAAATGAAATGCAATGTAGCTAAATGTCAAGTTCTATGAGTCGGCACTGAAAACTTGATAGAATTACTTCATGGCGTGTTAAAAGCTGAAATGTACATGAAAAAGACCGAGGAGTGACTGTTGACCAAACCCTTACAGGTTCTATCGACTGTGCTTTAGGAGTTAAAAAGACCAACAGGATGCTGGGATATATAGTCAAAAGTATTGAGTATAAATCTAAAGAGGTTGTACTTCTCTTGTATAGTACATTCGTTAGACAACACTTAGAGTACTGTTTACAGTTCTGGGGAAATACTTTAAGAAAGATATAGGGGCTTTTGAGAAAGTTCATAGAAGAGTCACAAAGTTAATTCCTGGTATAAAAGATGAAAGTTATGAGGCTGAAGATTCTTAATCTCTTCTGTCTGAGTAAAATGAGATATCTAAGTAATCTGATCGAGGTCGTTAAATAATTTAAAGGGATTAACAAAGTTAACTATGCTGTATTACTTTGACCAAGTTCTGTAAGCAGAACTTTGGGTCACAAATGGAAGTTTGTGAAGGGTAAGTTTCACACTGATATTAGGAAATATTTTTTCACGCATAGAGTAATCTCTGCATTGAATAGGTTGCCAGGTCCTATTGCAGTGGCAGAAATTCTGGAAATTTGCATTTCACTCAACTCCACAATATTCTCTTGCAAAAAATTCAAATACAGTAGAGCGGTGTTCAAAAGCATCATTGCTACTAGCAGCAACATTGGCGAGCTAGGCTGCCTTGCTTCATATTCAAACTACAGTTAGTCGGATTGCTTGAGAGAATGGTAACGCTAGCTACCTAGCTTGCTAGCTATCAGGCTAGCTGTGTCAATTAACTTATAGATCACAGTTTCACAAAAAATACTGGTCGAGCTCAACATCAGAGCTCACAATATAATCAGTTTTGTGAATATTTTTATTCTCAAGCAGGCACAATGTTCACAAATTGTTTGTAACATTTGTATAGCAGCATTAGCGTTGCCATCTTGTTGATGATTTTGGAGGTTGCTGGAAGTACGACCAGTCTCTTGAGTGCAAACAAGGCTCAATGGCTATTGCAATTGGTTTGCCGTGTGAATTCAAGCGTGAATCCTCTACTAAGTTGTTCTACCATAGAATTGAATCTGATCTTGGAGCAAACAGGGTGACAATTTTCAAAGTGGAAAAAATAAAAATGATCCCGCGGTTAAACTCCCGTGAATGAAGCGAGTTTCGTGTTCAATGGAAAAGCAGCTTTAGACTTATACAATGCACACTTGATGCTCATTTATAGGTGTCTGCTCATGTAGACGTATAGCATACCACACTTATTAATTCATTTGCACCCATGAATGAATCCACACACATGTTTAAATGCACGTTTTACATCGCAACATGCATATATAATTAAAATCCCATGTACACTTTATCTCTTTTTCTCTCTTCTCCCCTCGCTCTCTCTCTCTCACACACACACACACACACACACACACACACACACACACACACACATGCTAACACTGCTAGTGTGTGAGACCTTGTATTCTATTTTACTGCCCATGTCAATCTGGAACCGTGCTATATTTCACACAAAATCACACACATGCATACATGCACTTGCATATACAGACGTGCACATACGATGCACCAAAATATGCATTCAGAAATTCATTCACATGCGATCGCACGCGTGTGCACGGCGCATACACAGACACATGAGTGTGTATGAGGCAATACATTGGCTGTTTGTGCCGTTATATTCGCTCAATTATGCCTTTATCTCTCCTATTGTTTCTCCATCAGACTCTTCAGTCCGTGGGTTTGTTCAGCTGACAGCTGCAGGCTGGTCTTTATGCATTCAGTTCTGCTGCCCTTTTATTTCTCTGTGTGGGAGAAGTGTGTGTGTGTGTGTGTGTGAGAGAGAGAGAGAGAGAGAGAAGGCCGAGAGTGCGTAAATGTTAGAAAGTGAGCATGTGTCTCAGAGAAGGAGAATATGTTCACGTGTGAAGATAAAAGCGATACAATGTGCGTGTGCGTGTGTACGTGTGTATGCGAGAGAGACTGAGTGTGTGTTTGTGCGCAAGAGAGAGAGAGAGAGAGGGGGGTGCGTGTTTGTGTGTGTGAGTGAGCGACAAAGCATAAGTGACAAGATGAGTATTTGTTTATGAGGGAGACAGTGCACATTTGTGTGCGAGAGAGTAAGAGAGAATGTGTGTGACGAAGCAAGAAAGTGTGTGTGTGCGTCATAGACAAGGCGAGTACTTGGGTGCATGAGGAAAACAGTGTGTTTTTGTGCATGACCAAGAGTCACAGACGGGTGTGTGTTTGTGTGCGTGAGATCGAATAAAAGAGAGAGTGCGCGTGTTTGTGGGTGAGTGAGTGTTTGCGTATGCGTGAGAGTGTGTGTGTGTGTGTCCGTGTGTGATCCCAGCTGTACAGTCATCAAAGACCCATCTGCGGACAATAGTCCTGTCACACTGCCAGACTCTCCTCTCCTCTCCCTCTCTCCCTCTCTCCCTCCCTCCTACTCTCCCCAACAGGACGGGCCACCTGTGTGATCTGGAGAGAGGTGATCATATTCCCCTGTGTGTGTGTGTGTGTGTGTGTGTGTGTATACACGCACATATATTACTGTGCATATGAAATGCTTTACTTTCACCAAATTTAAGGTCTCCAGTTACCTAATCACACCAAGCTGATCCTTGTGTGGATCTTTCCTCTGAAGTGAAGAATTATGGGTAATTGTACTCATAAAGACCCGTGTTGACGGTGCGTTTAGCTGCATCATTATAAAAACACAGCGACCCGGCGAACAGTGGGAGAGCCGAGTTAAGCCGCACGCATCGGGTAATCATCCAGCGTTTTAACCTCCAATTTTCTCTCAAATTGGCTGCAATTGGGAATGAATTGAATCACATTATTAAAAAAAAAAAAAAAACAGTTGAGGGGTAATTAGATGTGATTTCATTACTGCCAGCTGGAAGGATCTAGAATTGGGCTAAGATGGCTTTTGATGTGAGCGCTGATGGATATGAAAGACATATGCTTTGCATGATGTCGCAGCCTGAAGCCAGTCGTGTTTGGGGTTTGACTTGGAGCCAAATGGTTGTTGGTTCCAGGCCCAGTGTGGCCACAACAAAATCAGTGCAGCTGTTCAGCCCTGGAGCAAGGCCCTCACGCCCAAACTGCTTCAGAGAGAGTGGCCCTTGCGTGGCCCCATCAATTTTAAGTGGCTTTGATTAAAATCGGCAACTGTGACTTACATGCAAACAATGTTAACGTCGCTCTAAGGCAGTAGGGCTGGGCGATATATCGATATTATATCGATATCGTGATTTAAAGTAAAGTATCGTTGCGGATTTTGACTATCGTAATATCGTGATATGAAATAAGAGTTGGCTTTTCTGGTTTTAAAAGCTGAATTACAGTAACGGGTTGCATTTTTCTGCACTTGCAAGACTGTTGAAGCTGTTGCCTGCACCTGTTTCATCGTTATGTCAACATTACTATTAAATGGTTACAGAAAATATTATTGTGTACATATTTTGCTAAAGCACCAACATTTGTTCCGATGATATCAGCAAAATATCGATATCGAGTATTCGGTCACGGATATTGAGATATTAGATTTTGTCCATATCGCCCAGCCCTATAAGGCAGTACCTGCTATTCAAATATGGAGGGTAATGTGGGTGGAGTTGACCTCTTGACCTTGATTAGTGATGTTTCAGAGGCAGGCCTGGAGCTGAGCATATTTTATTTTGGAGTAACGGACCCCAGGCCACAGCTGCTGTCTCTTTGTGGCAAGCTTTTGAATCGGGACTATCGAACCTGGCCCTCAGGCCTTAATCCAGCCCTTGTTTTCCTCTCAATCAGGTAATTGAGACAGCGTGCTTCCAATTGGCTTTAACACAGCAGTGAATGTTGAGTGCGAATGCGCAAGGGAGAGTATATTACAGCTTTTCTAAATTGTGCTCACACTATCGCTTACACTCTCAGCAAGAAATCCCATCGCCTTGCTTTGTTTCTCAAAAGTTACATACTTATCGCACCGCTATGAACACTATTCACATTTCCACACAGCTTTCTATTTGTAAAACTCTTTTTGCTAAACTGTATGCAAGAGTGGCCAAATGAATCATTAAGTCCATCATATATTCACTCAGCAAACACACTCAACCAATACAATATAATCAAGTCATTATCGTGTGAGCCCAAAGAGTGCGCCTTCCACATTTGTGAACACAAAACTGTCACGTTCTGATTGTCGTGTTCATTGACTTCCCCTCAGTCTAGCCGTCTGTGTCGGTTTCGGTGTTGGTCTGGTAATTGTTCCCTGTTGTGCATTTATTGTCTTGTTTGTTGCCCCGCCCCTTTATGTTTCCGCCCCCTGCTCTGCACACTAGTTCCCGCTTTGTTAATTTTTGTCTTTGTGTATTGAAGTTCCTGGTTTTTGTCCCCCCTTTGCTAAACCGTTGTCTTCCGTCTTTGGGGTCTTAACTCTAGTTTCAAAGTAATTATTTATTATTGGCAACTCTTCCCAGTGCCCGCAGTCCTGGCGAGTGGCAATTCTTCCAGTTCATTCTTTGTCCAAGAGCGTGCATCCTCCCTGTGAGCTCGAAACCGTGCGGCTGTCACATCGGCCACTGACCTCGGACCAGTCTTTTCTCTTACACCTCACCTGACCTTCTCTAAGCCTCTTCGCTCCCGCCTGACCTCAGACTGCCTTCTGACAACCCTCTTTGTTTGAGATTAAATAACTCCAATCTTCCATTCGTTAAAAAATTCCATGGCTCCTGCGTTCTGAATTTGAGACAAAAAGCCACAAAATGAATGACACTCCAATCAGAATCACCGGGTCCCTATAAAAAGTGTCATTTGTTTACATGTGCTCTGATGCATGACGACAGAGGTCATTTGGTTCTGCTGCAGTTCGTGCAGCTATTGCTCATAATGCTCCATTACATGGGATGAAGCTAGACAGATGGTGTATTCGAGCTTAAGTCCCTACAATGTTGTGTCGCCCGTCCGCACTTTCATGTAGGAGAACAGGGACTCTGTACTGCTGTTACAGTAATGCATGGATACCTGCATGCTAATTTAGTGGTGCATGTACAGACTGGGACGATTTTTGGAACTCACTGCAGTTTTTGCAACCCCAGAGTGGCAAGCGGTGGCTGTTTTCAATATGGTTGTCGCTAATATTTGAGTAAAGTTGCAGGAAATTCAGAAAGGGCCAGGTGTTATTCCAGGATGTTAATAGCGTCAGTATGTCCTCTATTGATGGCATCCTTTGTTGTGCCAGGCTACGGACAAAACAGTCCTATCGCGTGATTGTGATCTTTAAATACGTGAAAGGGATAACAAAAAATGTTAACTGGGCAGGATTATTCTGACCAAGTTCTCATTGCAGAACATTGGGTAACGAATGGAAGTTAGCCAAGGGTAAAATTAGCAGCGATATTAAGAAATATTTTTTCACGCAGAGAGCGATCACAGTGTGAGATTGTTTGCCTGACCATATTGTAGCAGCTGAAATTCAGAGAGATTTGAAGACCAGACTTGATATAATACCAGATATCATCTAGTCCTTAAGTATCTGATTCACTTTTGTGATAAGAAAATGGCCTAATTGAGCTGAATGGCCTGTTCTCGCCTGTTCTGTTATGTTATGTTATGTATGCCTTTAGACAAGAACTTCAACAAAATGAAAGCTCAACCTTTCCAGTATGTTCAGACAAGTCGATTCAGTTTTTTGGGTAATTTTTTGTGGTCTAATCAATGACTCTCCTTGCCATCAGTTGAGTTGTGTTGTGTTGTACATGCGCTTTGCTACTGAAAATTACATAGCAGTTCTTTACATATCATATAAGTGCAGTAGTTTCCGTTCATCCCAGCTCATTACATAATAGGTACATAACTCATGTACCCAAGGTACATAACTCTTTCACAAAAATTTTATTGGCTCAGAGAATGGGGAAAATTAGCTCTGTGTTACATCACAATAAACAGGAACTGGTGAATATCAAGTGTAATGTTTGTTGAACCGGTGTGGCTTAGCGCAGAAGCGAGCTAGCTAAGTGCCACTCATATATCTAAGTTAACGTTACTTAGCTAGCTTGCTAGCATGTAGTTTATTTCCATAATTATTATTTAACAGTAGTTTGTAAGCTAGCTGGCTAGCAACCTTATGTTAGCCAGCTACTCAGTTAACTGTGAATTTAGAAACTGTTGCTAGTTCAAATGCAAATGTCTGTGACACACTGACTGAGCAGCAGAGTGATGGAGCTACATCAATGCGAGCATATGTCGGGAATTACCATTAAGGTGCTAACGAAAATTATGTTTTCCATTAAACTACCTGTTTTAGTTATGTGATATACAGAATCTTGAATTCTTAGTCATCTGATATGAAAGTTATGAAACTAGCTGAGTAAATTTTGGGTGTGTTGCTCGCTAAAAATGTATTCAATTAGAAGGAAAGTAGTATGAATGGGTACCATTTGTTTTGAGCGTGTGACAAAGGGAGAAATTATGAGTGTGTTTTTTCACTGTTTGAGAAAGACAGCGTATGAGTGTGTTCACACTGCGGTGAGCTGCGACAGAAATAGCAGGTGCTATCTTTCGCACAGAACCCGACCAGGTCAGCCAGCCTTTATCAGCTCGACGACATCAGAGGAGATGGAAAATTAACAGGGTGAGGGGGGTGTTTGGTAATCGGATGTGGCTGAGGTGACACTCACTCTGCTAAACAGGAAGAGGAAGTAAGCGCAGAGCAGCTAGCTGTCCAGGTAAGGAGAATGCATTGAACTTCCTGCTGCTGCTTCTGAGGGGGTGATTTTCTGTTCAGTCAGGGACATGGATTACTGCCCAATACATACTCCCTATTTCCTCTGGCCCTTTCATTGTCTCCTACTCTTAATAGGCAAGGTTTTGGTAGAGGAGGAAATTAGAAACACTTTTTTTGTATTGTGATGCACCCACTGAGTCATCTAGAGGACCTCTGTCACATGACTTGCATACTTCACCTGACTTCTCAGCCTTTTGGGGGTGTGTCTTAGTTCAGGGCCCCCTTAACCACCCACTATATCATAGGTTCTTGATAATTACAGGGGTTTCTGCTAACCCCTTTTTTCTTCATGTATGTCAACACCTCAGCCGTTGTTATGACATCTGAAGGAAACACAGACTGTTTCTCCATTAATACCGGAGTCCTCCAAGGTGATCCGTTAGCGCCTTTCCTATTTATCATCTGCTTAGATTATGCCCTAAGAAGAGCGATAACATCTACTGATGGATTGACCCTGAGACGTCGAAGGAGTAGGAGGCACCCAGAGGAAGTCCTCTCGGAACTGGCATACGCTGATGACATCGCGCTCATAGAAGACACACTGCGTGACGCAAGAGATCTACTACATCGCGTGGAGAGAGAAATCCAACATATCGGCCTCTTCTTGAATCCCACTAAGACCAAGGTCATGCACCTTAACCCAACGTCCGAGGAGCCACTGCATGCACTAGACGGGTCAAACATCGAGAAAGTCGACGAGTTCCTATATCTTGGAGGCTATACCAACACTGCCCACGACGTGCACACAAAGATAGGGAAAGCCTGGGGAGCAATGCACTCTCTCTCTAAAGTCTGGTTCTCCTCCATCAAGAGATCATCTAAGATGAGAGTGTTCAAGACATCGGCCGAACCCATCCTACTGTATGGTTCGGAGTCTTGGGCACTGACAAAGCCTCTCTCGAAGAGGATGGACGGAACTTACACCAGGATGCTGCGAAAGGTCCAAAACATATCGTGGAAGAAACATCCCACTAACAAGGAACTCTACGGATCCTACTCGCGCGTCTCCAGTGTTATTCGTCAGCAGAGGTTATCCCTTGCTGGGCTTGTGTCGAGACACGAGGAAGCGGCCGGAAGAGTGCTTTTGTCGACTCCTGACGCCAGTAGAAGGCGGGGCAGGCCCCGCACAACCATCGGAGACATTCTAAAGGTCGACACTGGACTTGAAGTGGAGGAGCTTCGGACCGCAATGATGGACCGAGAGTTTAGTTCTCATGTCGCCGACTTGTTGGGATGAACTTGGAGTGGAGTGGACTGCTAAAAACAGTCAAGGTGTTACCAGAATCTACAAGTTTCAAGCACGTCTGGTGGGTAATGTGTTTAGCTGTGTTTCAACCAAACGCTTTCGGGACAGTGCCCGTGGCACCAGTCAGTAACCTGAACGGACCGGTACCAAAACCCCAGTTCTGGTTTGTGGATCAACCACAGACAGGACTCTTAAATGTAGATGAGGATACACAAGAAGATATTACACAGGTTTAAACATCCATCCATTCATTATCTACACTGCTTCTTCCTCACGAGGGCCGCAGGGGAGCTGGAGCCTATCCCGACTGACTACGGGCAAAAGGCAGAGACCCACTCTGGACGGCTCAACAATCCATCGCAGGGCGCACACACCACTCACACACCATTGACACACACACACATGCCTATGGCCAATTTTAGAGTCTCTAATTAGCCTGATATGCATGTCTTTGGACTGTGAGAGGAAACCGAAGTACACAGAGGAAATCCATGTGAACACGGGGAGAACATGCAAACTCCACACAGAAAGGCTCCAGGCTGGATTCAAACCTACAACCTTCTCACCTCGAGGAATAGATGAGAACAATGACGGTGAATAGACTTTGTCGGGGTTTAAAATTTGTCTAGTTGTGTTTAATGTGTTTTTTTGTGATTGTGATTGTGTTTTTTTTTTCCATGTTTTATCGTAGTTTCAGCAGTCCATTGTATTAGTTCAGCATTTCCCATTCTCTCTCTCTCTCTCTCTCGCTCACTGTGTGCTCTCTGTTTCCCACTCATGTGCGCCGCCCTTCCCCCGTTGTTGACTGTTTGATTACTTTCCTATTTGTGACCACACCTCCCTGCACACGCTCAGCTCCCCTGCAAACCTGTCCCCTATCAAATTAGTCATTCAGTTCCCCTTCATATAGCTCTCTCCGCCCCTTCCAGTGTGCAGGTTTCTCTCAATCTGTTTCCGGTGTCTAACGTAAGAGCAGCACCGTCTCCTGAGACATCCTGTGTATCATTTGATTTGTTTCCCAGTTTCCGATATTGTCTTTCCTTTTGTGTCCGACTGATTACTCCTGAATGATTTGTTATTTGGCTTTTTGGTTTATTGAGATTCTCTTTGCGATTTAGATGTGGCGTGTACCACCTTTCTGGTTTTGATTATTGGACAGCTACCTGTTTACAATTCTGAGTCTTCCCATTTGTAAAAAGCTTGTGAACTGCAATCCCATCCGTTTGAGTTCTGACTCTAACCCAGAAGTGGGCAGCGAGGGCCGTATCTGTCCCCGGTTTTCACACCAACTTCAGACCTTTGATTAGTTGATTATCTAAATTAGCCAAACCATTTATGAAATCTGACGTTTCAGGCACATTTCTGTAAATTATCATGAATGACCAAAGACTGTTCCTGTCTCCCCTCATAAAACATTTTTCTTTGATCTAATCATTGGACAAATCTATACTTGTGTATCCAACCAATTAAGTCAATTAGTCAGGGTAATTGATAGAAATAAAAACCTGCATACGCACCGGCCCTCCAGGACCGGGATCGCCCACCCCTGCTCTAACCCATCAAGCCTGACATGAGGCAAAGTTGTTGAGCTTTCGCCAGCTTTATCTTTTCGCCACTCCTGACATTGTAATCTTTGATCGTCCTGTAATCGCTCCAGTGCATCTTACATTTCATCTGGCATCACTCGATCATGCGATCCAAGCTTTTTTCAGGCGTGCACTGAGAGATAAGCTGAGACACTCCATTTCTCTCTGATCCGTCCAGTTCTCCATTTTTCCGTCCAATCAATGAACTGCAATGTTTCTAGCTCCACCTTTAAGAGTTGGATCAGTACGCTAGGTATTTCAACAGAGGAGTAACGAAAAAACAACAGATTTTGATACCAGCCACAACTTTTGACAGTGGAGAAACAAAATAACCAGTCCAATGTTTAGCGAACTGAGCTAACCCGAACTGCTTGGTGGACACGAAGCTTTTGTGTCTGTGTGTAGGTGGTCATTTGACTGTATGTTTGTGAATGGGTGTTAGTATACCTGTGTGTTTGTGTGTGAGTGTGTGTTGTTCTTGGCGAATGTGGGTTCTCTCAAAGCTCTCATAATGGAGCCCCGCTCAGATGGCCAAGAGGGGCTTGAAGAGATGTGATGGTGAGCTGGGAGGCTTGGAGAGATGTGGTTGGTGGGCGGAGGCGCTGGGAGAGTTGTGAATGATAGAAGGCCGGGGTCTCCTGTCAAATCATGGTGCACAGTCATAACAGCCACTGCTTACCATCACGTGTTGTTCAGGGCTGATTATGGAGTTGTAAGGTCCCGCTCGATCCACATTGAAATACAATATTTGTGTTACTTTGATGCAAGCCAGAGCACTGCAGATTCTCTCAATGTGCACTTTGACATGATTGACATTTTGCTTTCCTGTTGGTTTAATATTCAGAAAAAAGTATAACGGTGAATGTGACCCCTCCTTTGACATCCTTGATTGGGTGATAATAGCTTAAAGCTTTTTTTTCCTTTGTGCTCTCTTGGTTTGAAGTCTGTTCATTAACCGGGGCTGAAAATGGACTGTTTCCATGGCTACTGCACCTGGCTGGAGCCGGGGGGGTTGGGGGGGGGGGGATTTGATGGCCGTGAGCCCCACCTGCTGAGCCACCATCAGAAACACAATCACACTTTTCATCAATCACACTGCGCCCATATGGGCCTTTAAACCTGGGGACAGAAAAACTGCGCCAGGACCTGGAGATCTGCTGCCAATCCTGTGGGGAGGGGGAAACTGAGAGACACACACACACACACGCACGCGCACTCGCACATACAGACACACACACACTCATGCTTTAACATGCGACGCACAGGCCCACGCCCACAGTTTGTGTTTGTCCTGTGGAATCAGATTGTGAGGTTGTGAGTGGAACCGAATCGCAGGTATAGTCTCTCCGCAGGTGTTATATTTTTCATCTCTTCTTGCCTTCATTAATGCAGAATACAGAACGCCTTTATCTCATTCAGTTCAGTTATCCCAATGGTCTATCGGGGGGGGGGGGAGTGTGATGTTGACTGTAGCCCCCCCTGCGAGTGGCTTGTAGCCGTTAAACCACACGGGCCAAGCCCCGATCGACCTGAGTCAGCCTTCCCTGCGTCAGATAAGCACTGTCCTCTCTGTGTCTCTCTGCGTGACATACTTACTCTCAACCCCAGCATCCTCACCTCATCACACCCGAAATTAACCGGCAATGTCATGTCTGGATATGATTGGGCGACAGTTTCCAAACCTGTGAACTGCCAACACTGACAATTCAAACGCAGGCAGGTGTCTCTAACCGCAGGGGATGATTTTTTACATTACAGGAGGCGCTCTGTTCATTCTCTTGGTTCAATTAGTCATTCTTTCCATCATTGGTGCTTGAAGTACGCAGTATAGTTGAACGTGTGTGTGTGTGTGTGAGTGACTTTTATTCACTCAGTTTTTCCATTCCAGGTACCTTCAAGTGTATCATCAAAGCTGAGCCTTGTGTGTGTGAGTCTGCATATGCGTTCGCGATGGAAACAAGTCTCAAACAAAATGCTGGATTAGCCTAGATGTTGCAAGATTAGCCCACAACAAAATGAAGATGTGGGGCTGAATCGAAATATACTCATTCCAGGCCAGCACACTCGGCCCTCACCGACTTCTGTATGACGCTGATCGAAGTGATCTAGGTCATTACGTGACCTCTGTGATAGCAGACGGCTGCGACCGTAACTGTGCACAGCGGACTTCAGACTTTACTGCTGTGCGTATGACTCGTTACAAATTTAAAATAAAAAGAAAAAAAAATGACCAATATCTGTCAATGAGTACGTATTTTAGTCTCTGTGACTCACACCTGCAGGAACCGATTATTTGCTAGTGTTTCTCGCCACACTTCCTCTTGATGCTGCATATCATGATGTCTTTATTTCTATGAAAACTCTCTTGTCCTCTATATGAAAGTTCAAATGAAACCCCATAAGAACTTGAGTAATTGTTGAACAAGACAGGCCTAAAAAAGCCACTTTAGACTTCATAAGAGTACGTCCATTAACTCAGCCAGTCTGCAAGTGCGGTGATGATTGAGACTGTGATTGAATAGTCAAAAAATGACATTGTATCATATAATTTCCAACTAGAGGCACTCCTAGAGTGCAAACCTCCCCCAAGGCAGCACAGTCCAAATCTTGCAGAGTGGGAGAAAAGTTCAGTTATTACGCGTCATAGGATTTCAAGATGGCTGACATGGCAGCTATAATGTTTGACTGATCGCGCTCAAAATCAATAGGGTCCATCCCTGATGTAATAGCGACCCACCTACAAAATTTCAGAGATATTTGTTCTTTACTTTTTGAGGTATCTTGTTCACAAACAGACAAACGGCTCCGATCACATAACCTCCCGCCAACTTCGTTTGGTGGAGATAATGACTTTTCTTTGACCTCAATGGACAACATCATGGGGTTAAGGAGAAAAGAATTCTGTAAAGCAGAATTCGTAAGGACTTTGGAAAAGACTATCACGGCGCTAAGAGAATCCGACTGCACTTACACTAGGTGACGTCATGGTGCGACCCTCACTTGTCACTTGTTGTCACTTGTTTCTTTTTGTGAACTGTCAGATGGATAATCCATAACTTTAAAAATGGCTGCTGCATGGAACTGTGGTTTGATGTCATCTCTTTTCGTAAAGGATGGTCCAGTGCATTCTATGCTAAAGGAGGTACTGTACGGAAGCACTGGATGACCTTTTCTTAGCCTTTTGAGAGTTCAAACCGCACAAATCTTAGCTGTTATACAAATAATTCCTGGTAATTCCCCAGGACTTAGGAATTTTCCTTTGCAAAAAAAAGGACTATCTGACCACCGCCTGGACTGTTACGTGCAGTGTAAGTGTTGTTATTGATGGGACACACACATGGAGTCTCTAGAGAGCCCCCTACTGGAGACAGACAAAATGACCGCAATAAAATTATGTCATTAATTAGGTGGCAGCATTCTCTAGTGATGATGGCCCATTATCATTACGCACCTCAACAGCAGGAGTGCTGCTCTCGGGCCAGTCTCCCCTGCCCATCTCTTCTTCACATCAACCATGAGCATCAAAGACAAAGCTGTCCCTGGATCAGTGCTTTTACCCCCAGTACTTCTACATTAGGGGTCAATGCATCTTCTTTTTACATTTCTAGAATTTTTTTTTATTTTATTTTTTAGTTTTAGTTTATTCCCCCAAGCAGTTTTGTGAAATTACAAGTTTGAAAAGAGTAAGTAAGTAAGTAAACTTTATTTATAGAGCATTTTCACAGACAGAGGTCACAAAGTGCTTTACATCAACAGAAGCAAACACAGGAGTAATAAGAAATAAAAAACAATTAAAAACAATGACCAGATACAAATTATCAGTGAATAGATAAAAAGCAATTATAAAACAATGACAATGTACATGATAATTATTCAAAAGCCTGTCTGAACATGTCGGTTTTTAACTGTTTTTTGAAAGACTCAACCGAGTCAGGACAACGGATCGACATGGGCAGGGCGTTCCATAGTTTTGGTGCTAGGGCCTCAAAAGCTCAGTCACCACGTGTTTTAAAATTTGTCCTAGGTACAGACAGCAGGTTACTTGAGTTGGATCTTAGTGAACGGGAAGGCAGGTATGGGTGAATGAGTTCTGTTAAATACTCAGGCGCCTTTCCATGAAGTGCTGTAAAAGTGACGGTGAGAACCTTAAATCTAATCCTGTGTATAATGGGAAGCCAATGTAGAGATTTTAGTACGGGAGTGAAGTGAGAGCGTTTGTGTGACCTGGTGAGTATACAAGCAGCAGCATTCTGTATTGACTGTAACCGGTTTAGGGCAGACATACTGAGTGAGGTGAAGAGGCAGTTACAATAGTCGATACGGGATGAGATGAGTGTGTGAGTAACCATTTCAAGTTCTATAGCTGTAACAAATGCTCTAAGTTTGCTGATGTTTCTTAAGTGATAGAAGATCTTGTCAGCTGCTTTATATGAAGGTCGAGCGAAAGTGATGAATCAAAGCTGACACCAAGATTATGAATGTTAAAAGAGCTGAGTGAATACCTGCTGCTGCAGTAGACGGTAAGATTCATGAAGATGAGTGCCATAGATATAATCTCACACCTCTCTTTCCTGCTTTCTCTCATACTCCCTCTTTCTCTATCTCTCTCTTTCCTCCTCTCCTCTCCTATCCCCCCTCCCTCCATCGTAGCGGTTCACACCCACGGGCGGAACTTCTACCCTTGGCTGTGTCCTCATCGTCGGGGGCGACAGCCGTGGCACGTTCTCAGGCCTGACGTGGAGGGGGGGGGATCGCAGCTGTGCAAGCCAGGTGCGCCCCCCCCCCCCGCACACACACACACGCACACGCACACACAGCCGCCACCCCTCCCTGTTCTAACAGTCACGGCAGGAAGTGCCTAATACCAGTTTCAGTACGATGCCACCGGTGCCACCCAACACTGCCGGTCTTATGGGAGAAACCGCCCACCACAGATGGAGAGAGAGACAGAGAGAGAGAGAGAGAGAGAGAGAGAGAGAGAGAGAGAAAGAGAGAGAGAGAGAGATGAGCATTAGTACATTATTGCAATTATGCATGTGGTTGTAATATATGAAGAGTTCCAAAATGTAATATAT
Organism: Gymnothorax reevesii; assembly: GCA_029721435.1. Lineage (NCBI taxonomy): Eukaryota > Metazoa > Chordata > Actinopteri > Anguilliformes > Muraenidae > Gymnothorax > Gymnothorax reevesii. The sequence continues at coordinate 178,410,553 of CM056573.1, forward strand.
CCATTTTAGTCAGCTTTTTCTATGTTGACGCCTGTTCCATTTTATAGAAAAACACAAACTTTGACCATGAAAAAATACATCTTATATTATGAATTTCTAAAAATGGGTTTTTTGCATCATGTTGAAGAAGCACAAGATTATCGCTCTATGGTATTACTTCAATTTAGTAATTTTGGCACTTATTGTGCTTTGGAAATAAACTCTTCATATGTACATAGTCTGTTCATATTATTGTTTGTTTGCTATAATTTTTAACACTTGTTGCCGTGCTTTGACAGTACAAAGGCAAATCTTGATGAATTTGAATTCGTGGGGGAGGGAGGGAAGGAGTGAGAGAGAGAGAGAGAGATAGAGAGAGAGAGAAAGGTTTGGAAAGAAGGGCTTTTCTTTCAGATGTAATTTTTGATGCCATTTTTATCAGGCTGTACTCCCAGGGCTACATGGTGTCATGTATTCGCATTATTTGGCAGAACTACTTTCCAACCACAAGTGAGGAATCTCTGTCGTATCGCTCTTTGCTTGCTTTTCTCAAATACCGTTCATCCAATCAACTTCAAACTCAGTGGGAGCATAGCTGGAGACCTTATAGGAAGTGCAGTGCAAGTTTTAAGATGTTTGGCTCAGCGATTCTCGAGAAATCTTGGAAAATCTGCAAGCAGCAACACCGCACAAGCAGCAACACCTGAAGTTAAGCAACTGATCGATCCCAAGCCCCGCCCACTTTCGGCTGCATCACAATGGGGCAAGCAGGGGTCTGACCGTACCTCAGACAACTTTCACTTCAGGCAGCCATCAAACCAGGCATTTTGCGTTTCTGAAGGTGGTAAAACGATGTACCATTTAACAGACACTCGATATGCCGACCGTGTTAAAGGCGTGTTTTTTTTATTCCATTTCCAAAATTGTAAGCTTTTTAATGTATTCCTAATCTCATTTTAAACAAGATGTGTTTGTGAAACACTGGTGCCCCCGGGGCCCATGTTAAAGTTTTTGTCACCAAGCCTCATGCTCCAAGGTCAAGGTCACAAGGTCAAAAGTCATGACCCCATCTGAAATGCCTCCTCACAAGCAATGCATATGCCAAGTATGAAAGTCCTATCATGAGCCGATCAAAAGTTATAGCCATGTTAAAGTGCAGACAGAAAGACAGACAGACAGACGGACAGGTGAAAAACCATATAGAAATAGATCTGGAACAGTTGTGAAAATAGTGTCCTTTTCATTGGTGATAAATCTCACAAGATAATTACAATTTACAACACAAGAATATTACAGAAGGCACTTTTATCAAACAAACCTACGCAGTTGTATTCTCATGTCTTTTGCTGCAATATTTATTTGAAGGGCTGTAATAAAACGTTTCACGCATAAGTTAACGGAGAAATGCAAATTTGTAACTTTAATAGAAAAAAAATCGCTTTCTCGCGCTAGCTAACTAATTAGCCGTCCCATTGACTTGAATAGAACGCTGACTAACAAAAAACGCTAGCGATTGATAATGGTCACCAGCAAGCTACGTTGGTACCCTTACCGTTGCGGGGACTGCATTAACCAAGCAGTTAATAAAATTACAAAGTGGCTAACAAGCTAGCTGCTTGTAACTGACGTTCAACAATAGTACTTCTTACCTGCATATTTAAAACAGTGGACTAGTCACTTTGTCTATTTATAGCAAGTTCCAAAAGACAAGGAAGGAAGAAAGGCTTGGCTGTTGGATAGAAATTAGGAGAAAAAAAAATTTCTCTGTCCCCTCGATCCGTGCTGTGCAGTGTTCATTTCTGAGAGAAGCGTTTTACCGGGACGGGGCAAAGATGAAGCTGAGGAAAGGAGTAGCCAGAGTTCACTAGCGCTTCCCTTTAACAAAGCTGGCATTAGCCATATGATTCAATATGAACAATTCGGTTGACGGTAAATATGCTCAAACAGGGTACAATGAAGTCAGGAAACCAGAGAGTGATTTGATAACGTCCACGGACATTCATCAACGTTCTTTATAATGGGGAAAACTTCCAAGCACATATCTTATTAGAGGGTCATCAAAAGCCTCAGTCATGTTAACTTTTCTGCTCGCACTTAAACGTTGACACTGAGTCACAATTCGATCTTCCCATTAGTAAGTGTACCGCTTTTCATCCTCCAAAAAGCACATGTTTAGCGAGACAAAATGTCGATGCCAAAGTAAAACCGACTCGCATGCAACACATCGGTAAACAGGATCGGTTAATTGGCCTGCTCTGAACAGGCACGTTGTGTGCGGGTGCTGCACTAACGAGCACCGTACTAGTGTTACAGGATGACTAACATCCACTGTGGGTGTATATGTGTGTTAGCAGGCTTCCATATTTGGGTACTCATGTTCAGTGGTGTAGTGGGAGGTATGCATTGGTAAACAAACTATATCCACCATTTTTTCAGTCAATTTACTGTATAATCACCTATCAGCCAAAAAGTCATTGAAATACTCGGGAGACTGTACCCATCTACCTAATAGAGTATACCCACTTCTCCTGCACCACTGCCCTTCTACTCATGCCTGTTTAGTCATTGAAATATTGAACCCCAATAGTTATATTATAGTTATAGTTATAGTTATAGTGAATAAAATCAAAACGCAATGACTTTCAAATCGCACCAGCCAGTATTTTATTCACAGTAGAATAGAGATAATGTTGCAAATGTTGAAACTGAGAAATTTTACAATTTTATCCACAAAATGGGCTCATTTCAAAATTGATGGCTGCTACTGGTCTCAAAAAAGTTGTGACAGGGGCCTGTTTATCATGGTGTAGCATAACCTGCTCGTTTTTAACACAGAGTGGAGACGCCTAGGCATTGAGGAGACAAGTTTCTTGAGTTTAGCCATTGGAATTTGATCCCACTCTTGTTTAATACAGGCTTCCAGCTGCTGGAGAGTTTTGGGTCTCCTTTGATGGACTTTTCTTTTAATTATGCGCCAAATGTTCTCAATCGGTGAAAGATTGAACTGCAGGCAGGCCAGTTCAGCACACGGACTCTTCAGTTACGAAGCCATGCTGTTGTAATAGCTGCAGTATGTGGTTTTGCATTGTCCTGCTGAAATACACAAGGCCTTCCCTGGAACAGATGTTGTCTGGAGGGGAGCATATGTTGCTCTAAAAACATTATATACCTTTCAGGATTCATGGTGCTTTTTAAAACATGCAAAGGTCCCACACCATATGCACTAATGCATCCCCATACAATCACAGATGCTGGCTTTTGAACTGAACACTGATAACAGGAAGGATGGTCTTTCTCCTCTTTAGCCCGGAGGACACTACGTCTATGATTTCCGACAAGAATGTCAAATTTGGATTCATGTGACTACAGGACACCTTGCCACTTTGCTACATTCCATTTTAAATGAGCCTTGGCCCACAGAACACGGTGGCGCTTCTGGATCATGCTCAACAATGGCTTCATTTCTGCATGATAGAGTTTTAGGTGGCATCTGTGGATGGCACGGCGGACTGTGTTTACTGACAGTGGTTTTTTGAAGTATTCCTGGGCCCATTTAGTAATGTCAATGACAGAATCATGACGGTGAGTGATGCAGTGGCGTCTGAGGGCCAAAAGATCATGGACAGTAAAGGTCTTTGGCCTTGTCCCTTACAGACACAGTTTCTCTGAATCCGTTGATGATGTTATGCACTTTCGATGATCAGACCTTCAGAGCCTTGATGTTGAGGAACATTGTTTTTAAAGTACTCCACAATTTTTTTATGCAAGCCCTCACAGAGCCTCTGGCCATCTTTACTTCTGAGAGACTCAGCCTCTCTAAGACATCCCTTTTATAGCCAATCATGTTACACACCTGACACCAGTTAACTGAATTACATCATAAATGTTCTTTCAGCTGAATCTCTTATATCTTAATTGCTTTTTCAGCCCTTTTTTGTCAGTGTCCCAACTTTTGTGAGACCTGTTGCAGCCAGAAAATTTGAAATAAGCTCATTTTGTGGATAAAAATGTAAAATGTCTCAATTTCAACATTTGAAATGTTATCTATGTTCTATTGTAAATAATTAATTGGCTCATGTGATCTGAAAGTCATTGCATTTTGATTTTATTCACAATTTACACTTTGTCGCAACTATTTCGGAATTGGGGTTTTACACACAATGTATGGAAATGTATGTTCAATCATTAAACACACCACACATAGTGCTCTCTGTGTGTGTGTGTGTGTGTGTGTCTGTTTCTTATCCATTCTGAGACGAGGGTGGACCATGGGTGTGAGATGGGTCATCGCATCTAACCTTTTCTCAGATTGCGCACGATAACCAGCCGAGCACAGCTTCTCTAAAAAATGCTGAAAATAATGTAACGCTCATTGAATCGGGCCTGAGTCATCAGTGGTGAGATCATGAAATCAGCAACAGCCTCAGCCTTCATAAAGAGCGGGTCAACAGCCGAGTTGCATTGACTGCAAAGTGTAAAATGTTTATCGGAAGAACGGACAAGAGGTGGCTAAAATATCTGAAAGGAAGTGGCTTCTAGCTCTTTGCAGTTCTGCAGTCCTGCAGTCCTGGAGGGCCAGTATTTCCCCATTCTAAAAATGACCTTCCTCGTCCTCTTGCGAAACGCGGCTCAGCGTATCAGGTCGCTCTGAAGCACAGCCGTTTTCTGCACATCCAGCCCGCTGCAGACCCTTATCAGATGTTTCATCAGAGCTCTGTGTGGTCACATGGACACAGAGCTCTCTGTCTGAATGGCCCTTCAGTGAAGACACCCTGACAGCGGCGGCCATTTTGAGTGCTTTCCAGAATTCACCACTCCCACTGCAGTGGTCATCGAGCCATTGCTTGGAGATCAAGTTTGCCCTGTTAAGCCAGACAGCAGTATCTTAAAATTGGTCAAAATTGGGAAAACCCGCCGTTGACCCTCTACAGCACCAGTTCCATCTATTTTAAGTAGAGATTAGTCTGATCAATACACATGTACAGAGTTATTGCATGTGCAAGTTAGCAGTATCTACAAAAGTAGGGCAGGTGGTCAAGTCAAAGGGCTGCAGTATCTCCTAACTGGGTCAACTTCTCAAAAATATTTTGATTCACAAAAATTCAGGGTCTAATAGGAAATCAACGTCATTGATGGCATTGTGGTCCATGTAATTGCCTTCCAGTACCAAGAGTAAAACTTTAAGGCCAATTATCTCAGTTTCACCATTTTGCAGATACTGTCGTCTGGCTTGACAGGGCAGAAGGGTCCTCTCCATTTTCACTGCAACCTTAAAAAAGACACACCTGACACTACTGACTACCAGCTAAACAGGGTCTCCACCTGCTGTGAGAGGTGTGCTTTGTTACGAGTGAAAATTAGCAGGGCTGGTGACCTCTGACCTCAGGAAACAGGGTCGGTGGCCACTGCTCTGTGGTAACCTTTATGAACAGCCCTGGCTTCATTCTGACACACAAAAAACGCGCCTTCAGACGCAATACTGCCCTACAAATCCTAAGAGCAGTAACTACATATTGGAAAACATGCGAGATGTGCAGTTCTGGGCCTGATAGTAAACGGAGGTCAGGATTTATTTGGATAGAAATTATACCACAGCAAGTTCGTTAACCATAATCTGTATGAGATGAGCCAAGTATTTGTTTGGTGGGACAGCAAAAAAATCCTGAAGCCATTTTTACTGCTAAAATTCTTTTGTAGTTACTGCACTTAGCCTTTGTCGGGCAGAATAGAAATTATTTCCTTTATCAAGAGCAACTTACTGTTGATTAGGATGAGTGGGGCAGTGTGGAATTATGGGCTTTGCTCACGGGCCCAAAAGCTACACAGAGCTTATTATGGGCTACACTAGGGCTTAGAGCTGTAACAGCTTGAGTCTCAGTTTAGAATAGTAGCCACTAAGCCAGGGATCTTCAACTCACGGTCCTTGAGGTCCAAGAACCGCTAGTTTCCCTCCCTCCCTTTATCTGGATGGGAGGAGCAAAAATTGTCAGGCCAATCAGAAGCACTGGTTGTTCGGTTAATTAGTTACTTACCTAGGTTAAAATAAAACTGGGGCTGGACTTCAATTCGAGATTCCAATTTTGCGATCCTTGCACTGAGCTATAGGGCAGCCTGGTAGGGTTCTGAGGGCACTTGACTGTGATTGTCCCCGTGGCTACTGGAGAATAATGGTGACATTTTTAGGGGCCCCTAGTTTGGAGGGGTAGCTGTTTAGGGGTCTCAGAATCTCATGTACAATTTGGGGGGGGGGGCTCTATTATCTTCTTCTCCTGCTGGGGGCTCAGAAATCCTTGAAGCACCACTGATGGCTTCACCTCCGATACATTTTGCTCAGTCAGCATCTTTGATGGAAAAAAATATAATATATAATAACTCACGTTGTCTTTATTTTATGTAGCTCGCGATGTATAATTCAGTCGAGTCAGAACAGTTCTTCAGATTCGGACCAGGGACTCTGCGTATTCCATCTGTGTTGTAAGCAGGTTTGCTCGCGAAAACATATTTTATATTGCAGTTCTAGGCGATCTAGATCTACTCTAAATCAAAGTTAAGAAAAAAAAAATGTTATGCCATGTCTGGCGATGACTAACTCTGGCTGTGCATTGCGTTTTTCTACCCTTGCATGTCTTGGAAAGTTTTGTTCTTAGAAGCTGAGCTGTATTGTCATTTTAAACTCAAAACCACAACAGTGAAGATTTTGCAGACACACCTGGGTGTTACTCCTGTGTGTATCTTCACGGAATCTATGAAGACGGTAGGTTTTTGTATTCGGTGGGTGGTAAGACTGACGCGGTGTCGTAATGAATGTATTGTATTTCCAGTATTGCCCGCGTTCGCACTGGAATGGTCAGTGCAGTCCTCATTCTGACCTGCAGAGGGAGCAATGATTCAGGAAAAGATGAGCTGGTCTCAGCTGGGCATTTTCTCATCTCATCCTGCTCAACATTCTCTTTCTGTGCTGTAGAGAATTAATTCCATCGCATTAACTACATTACAGCCACTTTCTTGATGTTTTTATTTGAAGCGGCAAGAGCTTGAGCCAGTATCCCCCATGGATGTGGGGTGTGCAGTTAAGGAAGTGTCTTTGAGTGTTTGGGTGTGCGACTGTGTGTTTGGGAGTATCTCACTGCATTTGGGGGTGTCTCAGTGTGTTTGGAAGTATTTCTGGGGGTTTGGGGGTGTCTCTAAGTATTTGGGAATATCTCTGTGAGTTTGGGAGTGTGTCTGCATTTGGGAGTATCTCTGTGCGTTTGGGAGTGTGTCTGCCTGTTTTGGAGTGTAGATGTATGCTTGGCATCAAAGCTTGGCATCTTTTTGTTTCAAAGTATTTGTGTGTGTGTGTGTGTGTGTGTGTGTGTGTGTGTGTGTGTGTGTATAAGTGCATGGCAATGTGTCTGTGTTTGGGAGTATCTCTGTGTATTTGGGAGTGTCTTGGTGTTTGGGTGTGTATCTGTGAGTTTGGGAGTGCACTGTTTGTGTGGGAGTATCTCTCTGAGTTTGGGAGAGTGTCTGTTTTGGCGCATCTCTGTGTGTTTGGGAGCACGTTCTGTTTCCAGGGACGCGGGAGCATCTTCATTTTGAAAAGGAGATACATATAACGAGCTCATTACCTTTATGAATTTGGATACATTCCTGTGTTTTAATGGTGTCTGTATTTGTCTCTAATGTGATGCTCTCCCTCCATTTTGGACCAGAATGCATTAGGGCGGGGGGGTTTGCCCCCAGCCGTGCCCCCGTTACACTGGGAAGCGGGTATGGGAGTCGGGGGGGGGGAGGTCAGGGGTCGGTAAGGAGGTCAGCCGTCGGTAAGGAGGTCAGCCGTATAAGCCCTGATTGTCGCAGCTGACGAGTCTCACCGAGCGCCGTGGGGTTGGGCGGGGTCGATTGTAACAGCACTGGTTTGGGACAGTCATGTCCAGAGGCGGGGGACGCTGCTCAGGTCTGAATTACTGCAGCGCCCCCCCCAAACTGAATATGTAGTCTCTCTGTTTGTGTGCTGGATGAGGCCTGTGTGTGTGTTTGTGTGTGTGTGTGTGTGTGTTTTTGTCCACTCCAATTTCCATCTGAGGCAATGTTGGTGTGAATACACACACACACACACACACACACGTGCGCACACTCAAATAAATCTGCACAGCTCGAACACAAAAACCCCTTTTTTTCAGGGCGCAATGTACGGTTGTCTGTGTGTGTGTGTGTGTGTGTGTGTGTGTGTGTGTGTGTGTGTGTGTGTGTAAGCCAAACTGGGTTTATCTTGTCTTGTGTGCTTTGTTCATGCCTGCATGTAAGAACATTATCTTCTCCTTCAGATGGGCTGAGCTCACAGACATCCAGTACTGGCACAGTCTGAACATGAAATCAAACCTGCTACAACGTCTTATCGGCGAAAAGAGAGATACAGGTTTACATGACGTATGGACTCCAGTGAGCCTAATATCAAACGGCTGAGTGTTTTTAAAAAACGCCATAAATACTCTGCCAACGTGTGAAGTGTGTTTTTTTTTTGTCGACTGAAAGGAAGGTTGCATCCTTTCGGGCTGTCTAATTTTAATTCTCATCTTCTGATTGGCCGGGAGTCTGTTGGCTCAGAGTGGTTTCAGCGTGCGCTGCTCAGAGTGACTCGTGGAAACCTCTTCAGAGAGTGTCGCTCGACTTTTTCCATTCGCCAACCACATCCTCGTTTTGTTTTGTTGATCTCTCTCCGCCGCAAGGACTCACCAGGGATGTATCTGTGCGCTTCGTCTGCAAGTGCGCGCGCGTGTGTATGTGTGTGTGGGTGTGTGTGGGCAGTTGCGTGTCCGTGTGTGTTTCTCCCTCTTGGTGACCGTATTTGTTTTGTTGTTTGTGCAGTTGTGTGCACCGTATGAGATGTCTGTACCGGTCTGTGTGACGGTTCGTTAGCATGTCTGTTTATTTGGCTGCAGGTAAAACCAGGGCACGTCAACTCTTTCTAGAAAAGCACAGAAATTATCAGAGTAAAACGAGATGCAGAAATCCGTCCCTCCATCCCTCCATCCATCCATCTCTCCTCTCCCCCAAACCCTTTGCCTCTCCTTCTTTGACCTTTGACCCTGTGATCAGAGTGATCAGATGCCAAAAGAAACCAGAAACACGTGTCTTTCCACCAGCGACTCAATTAGTCGTTGGCGAGACCCAATTTCGCGGTCAGTGGGCCGAGCGACAGAGCGGCCGCGGCTCATCGATCCGCCTTTCTTTGAAGGAAAGGGGGGGTATTGACAGATAAGAAAACAAATTGAATGATAGTGAGCGATTGTGTGTGTGTGTGTGGGGGGGGGGGGGGGGGGGGGGATTGGAGAACAGTTTCATTGCATTTAGAGAACATTTTAGCATTTCTGTTGCTAAATTGTTTTACTGTGTTTGTGTGTCTCATTTGTATGACCTTTGCTTGTGTGATCATGCATGTGCGATTTTGTGTTTACATTAGTGTGTGTGTGTGTGTGTGTGTGTGTGTGTGAGTCTGTGTGTGTACAGCTGTGTCTGTGTTTGTGATTGTGCGTCTATACGTGTGCATGAGCCTGTGTGTGTAACTCAGTCTGTGTTTGTGATTGTGTGTCTGTACGTGTGCATGAGCCTGTGTGTGTAACTCTGTCTGTGTTTGTGATTGTGTGTCTGTATGTGTGCATGAGTCTGTGTGTGTAACTCTGTGTTTGTGATTGTGTGTCTGTATGTGTGCATGAGCCTGTGTGTGTAACTCTGTCTGTGTTTGTGATTGCGTGTCTGTATGTGTGCATGAGTCTGTGTGCGCACAACTTCTTGTGAGTGTGTGCATCTGCGTCCACATTCGTGAGTGTGTGCGCCTTTGCATCAGAAAGTGTGTGTTTAATTGTGAACGTGTGCGTGACTCTGTGGCTATGACTCTTTGAATGTGTGTGTGCCTTTGTATGTATGTTTGCATGTGTGTGTATTTGAGTGTTTGAGTCTGGGACTTCTCTCAGATTGCTCGTGTCTGGGTGTGTGTGTGTGTGTGTGTGTGTGTGTGCTTGCGTGAGTGTTTCCCCTGTTCACACCTTTATGTGTCGTAGTCTATGTTGTGGTCTTGCATTGCACAATACTCCTGTGCTAAAAGTGAATCTTTGCAAACCAGCTTTTTCTTTCAGCTGGTGAATAATTGTACTGCCCCATGATTCACCAAGGATTTGAACGGCCTAACAGTTCCTTTATGGATCAAGAAAGAAAATACCAGAATATAAGATTTTTATTGCCGTCGGTGTTATGCCAAATTGGCGTCCATTCGTTTTCTTAGGCTGTGACAAGCTGTGCACCCCTTACTAGTGTCATTACCCATAATCCAGAGAGCGCTTTCACAACCAACTGAATTTGCTAACAGTTGCTATCGTTCGTTGCTATCGCTGTTACATTTAATAATAGTACCCAACGAGTCTCGAATAATAGTCACCGGTGAAACTCCCACATGGGGCAGGAGTGCTGCACTTCCTGTTCGCCTTGTGCCAGGAAACGACAAACCTGATTGCTCAAAGAGGCTGACCACCGTACGGAGAGAAACGCACATCCTGCCAACCGATATTACTCCCTCCCTGAGTGAATCAGCGGCTGGGTCCTCCAGCTGTGGCCTGCTTGTGCCCCCCCCCCACCCCCCCAACCCCCACCCCCACCCCCGACACGCTTTAGCAGCGTTTAAACAGGAGGGGGCCCCGCGCGGACCGTCCAGCTAACGCCAAGTCCAGAGAGCCTGGAGACCAGCTGACTGCCGCTAAACCCAACAATGGTCAGAGTGTTCCAGCTTACAGCGCACAGCAGCCAACACCCCCCCCAAACACACGCACGCACGCACACACACAGCTGTAACCCCCCCCCCACACACACACACACACACACCCCCTCAAGTGTGGGGACCCCCGTGCCCTCACTGTCTCCAGTAAGTCTACGTCCACATCTGGATCTCCCATCAGGCCGTGCTCGTCACTGCCAGAGCTGCCTGGGTCAGGCGGACTGCCCCCCCGCACAACTCATTAATCACCCCTCACACCCGAGCCCCAAACACACACTCCCTGCCCGGTTTTATCTGTAGCGGCGTGTGTGAGGACTGCTTAAAAATCTCACTTGAAAGACAAGAGTCCTCCACCCTCGTGTAGAATCTGTCACCGGGAGTGTTCCCATTCCGGAATGCGGCCGCTCTACGGTTCCGTTTTGATCTCTGGCCCGCATCGGCAGTATGGCGGACGCCGAGCGTATTTAAGAAATTCCAGACAGGTAATTGCACACGCACATAAAAACAGGCAATGCACAGACATGCGCATACATGAGCATGTTTGCAAAGATGCATACACACACACACATGCGCGCGAGCGCACACAAACAGGCCCCAAACATACACAACTATGCACACACAAGTATAAAAACACACACAAACACACACAGGTACAGAGACAAGCATGTGTACAGGTATGCGCACATGTGCGCACACAAAAACTGTGGACCTTTGCCGCATAAATGCAGTGCCTGTACAGTCCAACTGCAACACCAACAATAAATCATTCATTTAACCTTTTTTTTTTGTCAATGACTCACCCAATATGGCGACTCGATGCACTCTGTGTTCCACACCGTATAACTGTCCCAGGTGTTCGGTACCCTGAAGTGGTCAGAAAAAAACACACTTTGCTGGGCTAAGTAGCTTCCTCAGGCCCCTCTACTGTAATGCTACATTGCATATTGAACAAGGTTTTCTTCATTAGGGTCAAAATGAAAACCTGCAGTGTTATAGATTCCAGGAACAAGGTGGTCTGTATGATTTAAAAATAAATAAATAAACAGCTGAAAGTGCACAGAGTTCATTATCTGAGAAGCTATCCCAGCATTAGCCCATGGGCATATTTTCTGTGTTTGGGATGCACCGGCAATTGCAACTTGGGCATTCCCAAACTGAGTATAAAAAGTTAAATACCAGATTGGGAAGTTGTTTGTCAAGATGAGGAATTGTTTAGTCATGGCATTTCAGGGCACAGGGCCAGACAGAAACCTTCAGTAACAAGAACAACAAACAAATAAATACTAAAATGAGGCTAAGCTAAGAGAGGCAAGGTCAGGAGAGGAGGTCAAAGTTCGTCGTCAAGTCTGCCTCAGTGCGGCTGCTTTAGTGTTGAATTTTAACCACCATGCTCTATTAACACAAACACAGACTGCAGAATTTCAGTGCGCGTTGTTAGGGTGTCCTAAAGTTAGCGACTCTGTCTTTTCCTTCATAGGAACTAGGAGGCAGCAGTTTATAGTACTCGATAGCCAGTTCATAAGCATGAATCTGCATGTGTAATGTTTATTTACCTACAAATTAGCACGTGAGCCACTTCACTAATGCTCTTAAGCAGAGTGAACTTTTGTTAAGTGTCTTGAGGAAGTCTGCAATCAGTGCCCTTCTAAAGAATTATATCCATAGCCTAAGAGCTCGATATATACTTCGTAATGTATATTGTGATAATTCAAGTGTTATCAGGGTCCACAAGACACCACAGTAGGACCATAAAGGACCCCAAATTTTATTATATTGGGTAAAAACTATGTATAGTGGCAGGACTAATATAGCAACTGATCACAATGACATATCAGGTGACAGCAACCAATATATCTACTCAATATTAGTGATATAAGAATTTACGAATGCCAAGGAAACGCTCAGAAATGTCTATGTAAAGCTTATGAATGGTTATATAGTGTTTACAAATGTCTTTGCAATGTGTGTGCTGGAGTTATTATGCATGTTATGATAGATTTCTCTCAGAAAGCACAGCCGTGTAATGTGATCTATGATGATTGTAGCCCGAATGTAGCGCTTAGCAGTGTCTGTGTAGTGCTTATTATGAATGTCGATGCACCGTTTACAAATCTCTTTGCAGTGCTGGAGCTGCTGTAATAATGAAAGATTGTTTAAAGTAAATACCACCAAGCAGCATGATCTATTGTGATCAAACTTTAAATGCAATTCTCCTATATTTTTACTCTGCGATAACTTGAATATAAAAGCAGCTGCTACCCTGCAGTTTTGACCCATTGTACAGCTATTTCTGTTTTACAAACCCACATATTCAGTTCTATAATCAGACACAGCCTGGGGGTTCTGGTGGCTCAAAATAAGAATGCTGTTTTTGTGGCCCCCAAAATGTTCCATATGAAATCATTAAATCAAACCCAAAACCTGAAATGAGTGGCCCGGAGTGGCTTTGAGTGAGAAAGCAAGGATTGTTCCCAATGATGGTCTTCTTTAGTTCATCTGGTGAAAACACGAGAGTTAGCCTACTCTCCCAGATTGATGGAAGCGTTTGCAGCAATCAAATGATACCAGGTCAGTGAAATGACATGGGCATTGGCAGAAAAGTTCATTTTAAAAAAATGAGAGACAAAATGGAGGCAATTAAAAAAAAACATGAACTTGTTATTTGGGATTTAATGCTTGCTGAGTGCTGAAACTGCAACTCAATGCAAAAATGAATGAGAACTTTCAATGTGAGACTTTAAACTGAACTCACAGTTTATAGAAGCCCACAGCCACATCAAAGTAACAGAACAACAATAATAACTTACTGTACATTCATTGGTGGTCAGAAAGGCTCTGCTTGGGTCAGTCCAAATTGAACTTGGGGGGGGGGGGTTGACATTCCTTGTTTTTGGGTTATTGATTAGCCCAGAACCAGAGCTTATTTGCTCTGCTGTCCCGTTAGCCCATCCCTCGCCAATGTAATGTAGGTAACCAGAGCGGGGTTCAGAACTTTGGGGCTAACAGTGGGACTACCTGTTGGGGTCACAACAGGAAACTGGGGCCAACAGTAAACCTTTACTGCCACCATCAACAGAGATGAGCGACGAAATTGCGTAGATACTACTGAATAAACGATAATGTTTTGTGAATAATGTGGTGTTGCACAGATTATAGGCGTATTTTGGGGTTTGAGGGTGAATGGACAAAACCAAAAGGAAACCCAAGACAAACTAGTTGGTTAATCAGTTTGTTATGAATACTTTTATGAACTCTGTGTGTTTGGCAGTCTGTAAAATTTGCGCCCTTTATGCCATGATCTGGTATGTTCTGACCACAGGAAAAGAAAATTGGCACAGAAAGGAAAGGACTCAGCACTACACCTTGGGGGACACCTCAAGTGACAGGTGCAGAAACAGAATTTCAACATTCTTAGGGGAAATGTGGTGCTTCCTGTTGGATGGATAGGATGTTAACTTGGAAAGTATGAGTTGCACTAATCAGGGGCTCAAGGATTAATACAGGCTGACTCCAGTGGTCGCTAATAGTATTCTAGCTAATTAAGCTCATATTGCCAATTGCAAATTTCTTCTTCACGGTTCACTCAAAACAAATACTTAACTGCACCAAAAATTATTCTTTATTTGACTATACTTTAAAATTCTAAATTTTATTTTTAACAAACTACTCTCAGAAATTGATGTTTTTCTTGTGGCAGACCAGAAATTTATGATTCAATTTGTATTCCCATTCTTAACTGCCCATTTAGGTACACAGTGCACTCACTCTGATGCGAATAACCTCATATTCAAACATGACAGCTTCTATGAAGTGGCATCTTTCCCTGTTGACCAGCTCTCATTGGACTCCACAGACTCGGTCAATGGAAGTAGTCTCCAGTTGTTTTATGTATCTTGATAGCACCGACACTGGCTAATCTTTGTAGGAGGATGTGGTGGAAGATTCTGTTGAATGCAGCACTCAGGTCAAATAAGATAAAGATTTTTATCAGGACAGAGTCAGCAGCATGGAGAGAACCGTTGGTGATGTGTAGAAGCCCTCTGTACTGTGGTTAGGATGCAAATTGGACTAAGCGGCTTCAGCAAAGTTCCAATGGGTGAGAGCCAGTCTTGAAATTAAGCGACAAAAACTCATTCCAAGCACTTTCGTGGAGAAAAAAGATTTGAACTGCAACACACTTTATTGAGATTTTCATGGGCATCACCTGTTGTTGTTATTGCTGTTTTCAGGATGAGCATGACAGGTCAGGGTTTTCTCTAAGTTCAGCTTATAATGATGATTCTTTGTCCAAAGACCTTATGAGGACATGTACTGTGGTCTCATTGGTCATACAGAAGTTAATCAGACAGCCCATGAGATTACATTTAAATTCACTATAGAGAGCTTTGTAGCATCATAACTGAACATGAGCAACTCTTTGTCCATAGCCTTGATTTTGGACTGAAATCCTATTATAAAATAGAAAACTCTGTCCTTCCATCACTCTGTCTGAATCTGTTTTTCTCCTGAAGTGGTTGGACAATCAATCTGAAACTGCATGGACATTCACCATTAGCAAAAGAGGGGACTGAAGAAACAGGGTTTTTTTTTTTTCTATTTTTTAATTTAAAATGATTATGAGAATTTTTGGCAATTCTGTCTGCTGTGCCGCACACATTCCCGAAAGTTTGCATGTCACTGGGGCGTGCGCAGCCTCAGGTGTAGATAACTAATTATCAAATCGAAACTTACTGCAAAGGTCAGTCAAGAATGTAATGAAGATATAGAAAAGGGACGTATAGGCGCTTGTTGAAAATGAGAGCTGTTCTGTTGCCCTGTGGTGTTGCCTTCACTGTTGAAAGTTCACGTGGGCGTTGAGTAATGAAGTGACATCCGCAACCACGGATTCCTAATGATAAGAAAAATGTATAAATAGGCTGTCAGCTGTCGACCAGAATGGAAAATAATAACAGACAAACTGATAAAAAAAAACAAGAAATCTACTGTTGATTAAAATTTGAGAAAACCAAAAACCAGGGAGGAAGAAAGAGTCTAACATGTTCTTCTCCGCTGTAAATAACCCATCCGAAGAAGGTGGATTTTTTTTTTGGCCGCATTTATCCTTATATATTAATATTATTCAGTGGTGAAATCGGCAAGTATGTAACTTCGTTCCATTTGTTTGTTTGTCATTCTGTTCAAGCAATAACGGTCACAATTTTTGTCTGATTACAACAAGAAATTTTTTGTAAATTCATGCTGCATATAGGACAAACTCTTGTTTTGCGCAACCTCATGATCTTTCCTGTAGCGCCACCACCAGGTCAAACTTTGTATTTCCAAGAGCAATGACTCAAACATTTTTGATGGGATTCAGGCCTCACTTCATGTGGGGTGGAGAGATGGAATTATATTAATTTTGGTCACTTAATGACCTTTGCTATAGCACCACCACCAGGCCAAACCTTTAATTTTTAAAAATTGCAGCAACTTGATAGTTTTTTTGAAAATTCCGAAAGGCTTCTTGCGTTCGTCTTTGGTGCACACAGGACAAATCTTAGTGTTTTGAGCTGCCCTACAACCAATCTTGTCGTCACCAACAGCATAAAGAACAGCTGTTGTTCATGTTCATCACCCGATGACTTTTGCTGCAGCAAAACCAGCACCAGGCCAAACAATTTTTTTTTTTAAATTGCAATAATTCAATCTCCTTTAATGGGTATAGAGTCAGTTCTGGATTCAACATTTGTAGTGCACGGAGTAGGTTATTGATGGTGGCGGCTCAGTAAGTGTTTCCTGTACCGTTACAGCTCAGTCAAATAACGTTTCCAAACACAGTGGTTGTTAAATTTTTAGAAGTCGTCACTTAATTCCATCCGCCAAACTGACATGACGTCATGTCATCTTTGTTACACAGATTTTGTTTAAGTCAGTCATCACTGGTTTCCCCAACCCTAACCCTAACTCTAACCTCTCACCCTAAACCTAGCCCCAAACCTAACCCTACATGCAATCTTGTCCCTTACCGTAAATGTTGGTTTGGCAGGTGATGACTCCTAAAAATGCAGCCTTTGAAGGCTGCAGCCTGCGCTTTTAGATGCACCGTATAACTCGAACAGTTTTGATCGGAAACAAGTCACACTTTTCTTGATTGGCTCTGGTGCATAGAAAAGGCATGTTATTGATATTGGTCACCTTACGACCAAAATTTCCTGCAATCTTTGCTGGAGTCCAGAGTTGTTCGTCAGTTTTCAGTTGATTTTCTGGACCCTATACATAACCCACATCCACAAGGCCAAACTATGAACTTGGCCTGCAGTAAGACTGCTGCTGTTTCGGTGGTCTGCACTGCCTTCATCCACCAACAGCATTTTTCTGGTTTGAGGAATTATGTCAAGTATTTGCTTCGCAAGCGATTTCATTTGTCTGCTTGTTCGTTCATCCGTATGTCTGTCGGTCCTCGAGCACAAAAAAGTTCTAATGAAATTACAAAAAATTTTTGGCAAAAGTATGCAAAAGTCCAAGGAGAACCTGATTAGATTATGGACCTAATTTGGTCAAGGTCAAGGTTAAGGTCACCAAAACATCGGGCGGGGCATGTCATGCCGAGCACTGGTTGGTTTCTGACACTAACAAGCGGGAAATTGCGGGGCATGACCGTTCGGCGGAAGCAGTAGTAACGCACGTGCATGGAGGGACCTGTCGGGCGCGAGCGCGTCTCACCCGGAGAGGCGATAGAAGCACAGGGCGGGAGACAGCGGGTGCCGTGAGACTGCTCACTGGCTGCGGCAGGAAGTGCTGCACCGCCGCTAAACTTGCAAACACTAATGGAAAATTCAACCCAATGAAAAAAAAAAAAGCGGCGCTTGAGAGCGAGAGAACAAGTGAGAAATTTTTATCAGCCTCCCTACGCCCTGCGGCCTTATCTAAAAATAAAATGAAAACGCAACACGTTCTCACATACGTGACGTATTAGCACCGCTAACCACTGATATGTTCCTCCATTGCCCCAGTTAATATGAAGCCTTACCTTCATCTTTTTATATGCTGCAACCAAAGAAAGAAAATTGAAAAAGCTTTTTTTTTCAGAAAGAAAAGTGCTGCCATAAGCTTTAGTCTGTCAGTCTGATAAGGCAGCCCATCACAGAATAGGAAGTTGCAAAACCTGTCTTCTCAACGTTTTTACCACCTTTTCGCAAAACACTCTGTGACCCCGTGTCTTCGTTGCAAAATTTTTCTTGTATCACCAAAAGCAGCTCAGTTTCTTCACACCGTGGAAAACATTAATCTGCCTTGAAGGAGGGAGATCGTCCAACAAGACATGGTTCCGGTGGTGTCTGTAATTTGGTTAGAGAATCAAAACTGATACTTATTAAGTTTTTTTTTTTACCGCAACTTCACTGGAACAGGCCCCATGCAGTACTACAGGAGAGTTAGTGAATATATTCCACCTTACAGGTTCCACACATTATTACAGTAGAACTAGTGGCTATTTTACATCCTAGAGGTGACACATGGTACTACAGGATGGCCAGTGTACTCAACACTATTCACAGGTCACACAGACCTGTAGGGGAGTCAGACTGTTGGAGTATGTTGGTATACAGATAACTTTCTCTCGGTTTTCACTATTGATTGGAGACCAGTGGACTAAGACCAGAGAACATGAATCTGATTGACTGAGTCCAGAGTCCAAAACAGGTCTCCACAGAACATTATGGCTTTTTTGAAGATGGCTGGCCAATGCACGATAAATAATGGGCGTGGATTAGTTTTGTTGGTAGACTGGCAGACGGAGGGTGAATAGTTAGTTTTCATATTTATAATCCTAACTTGTGCTTCACAAATGCGCAATTAAGCGCCGAGCAGGGGCATAAAAATGGACACACTAGCAAAAGAAAAAAAAAACCTCAAATCCCTTGTGATTTCCAGCACCTTCCTTGTAGAATGATTTATTTTGGTGAATTGGCAAGGCCAGATTGACATCTGATGTTGACCTCTGATGTCATTTCCTCTGGTTTCCCTTGATTATCTTTTTGCCCACGGCAATTCTTGCTGTTGGGAAAAGGCCATCCCCTCTGCTGTGTGTCTGTCTGTCCGTTTATCTGTCTTCCCATCCATTTTTACTGCTTCAGCAGCTGAACCGTTGTAGGTACAGCCCTCAAATTTAAACAGGTTATGCACATTGGGTGTCTCCAGAGGCTTATTATTTGTCAAGGTCATATTTTAACATAATTTTTTTGTATTTCAAAGGTTGGGCACATGCACTCTTAAGGCACACCCAGGAGGTAAGTAGCGCCAAATGCAATGCAGTGCTTATTCGTAATTGTATTTTTTTTTTGAGAATATTATTTGCAACTGGAAAAATAAAACAAAAACCCCAAAAACCTTCTGCGAGCTTTGTCGATGTCAAATGGATAAACTGTAATCTGTGTTTATTTTCCACTAAAGACAGATCAGCTCAAAGTGATATGGTTTTCACAATGTCGCTTTAAATTAATTAACCAGATTCTCCGACCCAGAGGTGCAACCAGCTGATTGATTTCAGCAAAAGAGCCAAACCTGGGCGACACGGTTCACCGGACTGGAGTGTGAATATGAAATGCCACTGAAACTGTTGCAGCTACCATAGCAAATACCAACACTCAAAACCAATACATACAATATGCTAATCACGCCCAGAGCAAGCAGAAGTTTAAATTATACAGAAAGAAATTATGAAGAACCGTTGTTTTTTTTCCGCGGCAAGATTTCATCATAGGTAAGAACACCGCAAGAATGAGTTTAAAGAAAAATGAAAACACGCCACTCCCCCACTCTAGACAGATGTGTTTTTGTTAGTGGGTATGCTGTATGGGGTGGGCTGGGGGGGGGGGGGTGTTGGGGGGAGAGCCTTATTGTGGCATTTTCAGCAGCTGTATCTCGCCTCGATAGCAATCCCGCCACCCCCCAACTCCCCCCACACAATGAGCCCAACACAAAAAACAGGAAGTGTTTCTCAATAAAAAAGACACCAATCAAAACCGTCATTATTCTCTGCGCGACGTTTCCCCACCAATCAAAGCCGTCATTATTCTCCTCTTAATATTTGTCCCCTGAGCCTTTACAGGAAAACGTCCTCTGAAATATGTCAGCTGCACATGTGTGGAGCTGGGAAGTTTGGGATGACGCAGATCGAGAGAGAATGTGCTGAAGTGTGGGAGCCATTTCCATATTCTCAAGGAACGTGTAATTGTATTGCCTCTCGCACAAGCCCCTTTTGTGTGTGTGTGTGTGTGTGTGAGAGAGAGAGAGAGAGCATGCATGCGCAGGTCAGAGAGCGAGTGTGTATTTACCCAAAGAGTAATTTCGATGTGGAATAGCTTGCCTGACCATATTGTTAAGACAGAAACCTCGGGAATGTTCAAGAGCAGGCTTGACTTAAAGCTAGATACCATTGAGTCATTGAGTGTCTGAAGGGATATATTCACAATAGTATAAAGAAACTGGCGAGCTTAGTTGGGCTGAACGGCCTGTTCTCGCCATTTATGTTATGTTATGTTATGTGTGTGTAAGTTGAGCGTGCATGCATGAGAACGTATGTGAGTGCATATGTGCCTGTGCGTGAGTGCCTGAGTGTTTGTGTTTGTGTGTATGTGTGTGCGTGCGCGAGTCCATGCGTGCATATATGAGTGCACATGTGCCTCTGTGTGTTTTGTTCTTGAGCTTTCATTTGTGTGCATTTATGTGTCTGTGTGTGCAAAGGTGTGTATGCGTTTGCATGTATATGCAAATGTGTGTTTAAGCACACGAGCATATATGTGAGAATAATCAGAAAAGGTTGGGAAAGTGTGTTAAATTAAAATTAAAACTTAAAGCAGTAAATGGTAAATAATCTTTGGCCTCTATTACATTGAGAATACAACAGCACATTAGGCTATTTCGCGCTACAACACATGAATTTCACAGATTTTTTTCAAAGTAAAAGCTTGTCTCAATTCTGATTCTTGCAACATTTTTCCAAAAAAGCCGGGACAGCGAAGCATTTACCTTATTCACCTCTTTGTAATGCTGCCAATCCTTCCCACAACACTACATCAATCATTGGGGACTGAGGACACCGAGTGATGGAATATTTCGGGTGTAATTTTGTCCCAAACTTCCTGAAAACAAGTCTTAAGCTTTCTCCACATCGCTTGTTTCATTCAAGTAGCCAATATCTAATATTCAGCTTCAAGAATTCAGCTTTTTTCTACTGATACCTCTGCTCCTCGATTATTCAATAACAGGACACAGAATTCATAAAACAGTTCCATCCGGTCTTTAGGGAGATACTCAATGGCGTAATTCATGAAGGCTACAATGTCAGGCGATGAGGCTTTTTCACACTGCAGTATAAATACTGGGAACAAAAATGCGCTGAGATGAAAAGGAATGTATGAATTTCAATCTTCCATCTTCAAAAAAAAAAAACAGTTGCAGGAGTACAATTGATTCAGTGGGAAAAGAGAATTTGACATTTAAAAATGCTTTCAAAAATATAATGATTTTGCAAAAATAAAGTTTAATTCTGGACTTCGATGGAAAATTTAGCATTTGGGTGCCTGAGGTTCACAGAACTGCAGTACCTCCAGTAACCACTAGGGCACAGGTCAGCAGCTAGAACCACATCTGTCCCTAGTTTTCACTCCAACTTCTAGCATTCAATTATTCACTCATACTAAATCGCCGTACCATTTATGAAATCTCATGTGTCTGCTGCATTTCTTTAAATTCACACGATTGCTCAGCAATGGTTTGTTCTCATCTTCCAAAATGAAACATCGTTCTTTGATCCACTGTTGCAAATCCATGTTTGTGTATACGACCCATTAGCTCAATTACTGAGAGTAATAGCTGTGAATGAGAACTTGCATACACACCAGCCCTCCAGGACTGGAATTGCCCACCCCTGCTCTAGGGTTAGGGAACTACTGAGGGCATGTAAATCCCTGAGTCCCTCTCTGAAGTCCACGAGAGGCTACATCATTTCTACTTCACTGCTGGTGTCAGAGGAGAAATCCCCAGGAAAATTTATAGTTTTGGACACTGATCTGTCATTACCTGAATTAAAGTGTATTTTACGATCCAGGACGCTCTGAAATCGAACTGCAGGACATACAGATGAGAGTGGGCAAATCCAATTTGTGGTTTATTAATGAAAATGAAAAGATATTGCACTTGTCGTGAGTGTAGTTTATTTCTGCAAAGTGCTGATCCCCGAGTCTTAAAAAATGTCTGACAAACACTTAGAAAACCCTGAGTGGAGGATCTAAGAGCTCGCCTCGTAGTGTGGGGGTGCAAAAGGTCCATAGTGAGTAAGTCGTTCCTGGCCATCAGTCTCGGCCGGTGATAGATACAGTTTGAGTTTCAAGTAGAGCCCCTCTAACCTTTATACAAACTTAGATTTTCCCTAAGATGACAGGATGGTATAGTGCTTTCAGCCTTGATGCAACTACCGTACCAGCAAAAAATACTCCACGGCTGCATCAAAATTCTAACAAATAAGTGATGCCAGGCACAACAAACCCCGCCCCTCGCACATACTTTGACCTACTTCTCCTAAATTCAATAGGGATCTATTCTGGGTCAGTAGCAATCCCTAAACCAAATTTGGGGTGAATTTGGCTTTAAGTTTTGCTGCTGAAGTGTTAACAAACAAACAAAGAAATAAACACACACACAAACAAACCGACCCAAAAAAAACTGCCCCTTGCCCTCTCCCTTCGAGTGGGGCGGGGTAATAAGTGACCTCTTTCTGATGAGGAGGCAAACTTATCTACCCACCCAGGTTGTTGTGGTAAATACCCATTTTTTCCACCCATACTGAGACCCAGTAGGTAATTACCCTCATGCTTATCCTGATCAAAGCGGTGACCTGTGCACTGTGGAGGTGCTGTCGAGCCAAAATGGTGGAGGTATTGATTTTTCATTGTGGCTTTTTAACCCTTAGAGTGCTAAATGCAACTATTGTTGCTCAATGATGTACGATATCAAAATCAAAGCGGCTGAAAACCTATCATGTGGTGACTTGTTTAACAGAGCTTTCACCACTCTAAGGGTTAGAGTTTGTCTGAAAAATGATCAGAAAATCCAGGGGAAAACTGGACAGAAATTCAACTGGCAGCTTATTCTCTCAAAGGTGACCTGTGGTAAAATATGTGATTTCCCACATCAGCGAAGGACCAGTGCACCCCCCACCCCCACTCTGCCCCCACCTCCAACCCAAACCGCGACACTCATTGGTGGTTGGTGGCAGTGGGAGGTAAGTTTCGCCATGGCGGAATTTTTGGTTGTGAATCATTGTAGATCGAGGATTACAGTGGCGCACGCGAACATGCACACACATACGTGTATGACCAAACTCTCTCACTGAAACACATGCTTTCACTCACTCACTCACACAAACACACACACACACACACACACACACACTAATTTGCCCACACAATCACGTACACATGCGCAGGTTTGCCCACATCAGTACACTTACACTTACTCACGCACGGAAACACACACACCCAAATGGAAATACACACTTTAATATGCAGCAGTTCCACTGCAGAGAAAAAAAAAATTATCTTTTTTTCTTATCCTGACGTCAATGATAAATGATCACATCGAGATGTAATCTGATTTATTTTCTTTCTTTAAGGGGCTGGTGTTGCTGTGAAACTATTTGTAAAGTCTGAGACTAGGTTGTGTTGTTAGAGAAAGTTAGGTCTACGGATAATTGGGCAATGTCACAGTTGTTTGTTGATCTTTTTTCTGACTACTGCAGCATATTGGAGTTGAAACTAAATACTGAATATGAGCTCAAAGTGCTGAAATTCAGATATAATTTGGGAATATTAAAATCCTACCCAGATGAGCAATGCCGGAATTACAACAAATGCTGACCGCTGAACTAAGAAGTTCCTCCTCTCCTGAGTGTTTTGTGACATCATCAGCTGTAGAAACAGCAGTTCAGCCGCACGGAAACATTGCGACATCAGAAAGGCCAAAATTCCACCATTACCTTGACAACAATGAAAAGTGGATACATTTTTTTTTTACCCAATAATCACTCTTTGATGTGGATGGTATGACCGCTTCAAATATTTTCCTTGATCATAAGTCTCGGTTGTGTGGGCATTTGACGCATGTACTGACAGATAGCGTGAATCTCAAGGCCTTCGTTTCAGCGCAGGATCCCACTCGTAGCATCCAAAATGTGACCAGGCCCATGAGTAATACTGGGCGACCTCTGGAGTTGGCAGCTATTTATTTATTTATGGTCTTGAACCTCAAAATCATGTTGCGCAGCCATGGTTCCAGTCAGATCCTACCATTTACTTGTTATTTCTTGAATTTTAATGTCCACAATTTTTTCAGGCCAGATAAAAAAAAATAATAATACATTGCTTTTCTTTCTTCGGTCATTCCCTGAATGGATCATTGCCTCTTTGGAACTCTTGAATCTTGTGGTCCAAGAATACCAAAAACAAACCCGTTGCCAAGTCATCATCCAACCCTGAGAATATGTTCTATACAACCCCACATATTTTATTTTCAGTACAGCCCAATTAAGCTGACTGCATCTGTTGCATCTTTTCTTTTAAGTACTGCAGGGTAATTTAGCGATAGCTTTTTTTTGTGATTACACATTACCCTGCTTTAGCAAAGACTAAAGACGTCTGATTGGCTGTTGGGTGAAACGACACAATATCGTGCTTTTCTTTGGGAAAGAATGCACTGTTCCACACTCATTTGCGGGAAACTCTTTCAGGCACTCGGGGGAGCCTGGAATATTCTGTAACCCTGGAGACTGCGTGGAACGGAAACACTGGGAGGGGCAGTATCCCAGCATGCAACAGCCAGCTTTTCCCTTGTATGTACAATAAGCACAGCCTTAGGGAGATGCTGGGAGATCACTCCAGAAGTTTATTTTTAACAGTGTTCACACCTTTTCTCCCTACTGTTGCTTCCTACTCAGATCCCGTTGAGAGACGAGTTACGTAATGAAAGGCAGACCAGGGGAGTCAAAGAAGTGTAAATAAGTGTAAATCCAGCTAAATGGAAGGTCCATATCCTTCAAACATCATGTCAAAGGGACATCAGTCACAAACAAACGAGAGATGGGGAGCGGAAGAGTCTCAGTCACTCATACATGAAGAAAACCGGAAAATAACTTCTGCAAAGGATGGTCTGTAGACGTTTCTTAACTAAAGTCACTTTGGGGGGACCTAAATTTTATTTTCCTAAACTCGTTAAGAAATGGGAATCTCCTTAACCCCTTTGCGCAGAACACACATAACACCATATAAGTAATTTTCCTGTTATTCATGAGCCTATTTAGGCTTATAACTCAGTATTTGTGTCACAAAGACTCTGGAAGCAAGAAGCAAGACATTTGGAAATTCAATAACAGATGTATAGCAAAGCAATAAAATTTTGGAATTTACGGACGCCGGCGTCTAGTTCTGGAAAAAGGGGTTAATGATGGCAGACCTCGATCAACGTCCGGTTCAAGCACTACGAAGAACGGTGAGTAGGGAGAACAACAAGCGATTGATATGAGCCCATAGATATCAGCATAAAAACAGAGAGAGCTGCATTAACTTTTTGAAATGTCAGTCACATTTAAGGGGAGTATCCTATCGACTGTCACAAACAAAGGAAATGACTAAGATTGTATGGGTAAACAGTCAAGTAGACCTTTGCTCCGCCAAGTCGTGTTCCTGAGAATTAGCATGAGCGTATTGCTGGGAATTAGAGTCAATGCAGTAGTTAGAGTGAAGTTCTCAGCGGACCTGATGACAGCGCTCATGATTTTGTTTACACGGCAGTATATGGAAACACATCAGGTCAAATATTAAGTTCAGTGGTGCAATGACAGAGAGATAAACCTGGGAATGGAGACAGCAACTATAGTGTCCCCTACCGACTGTAGAGCACAGACAGCCCATCTAAACTTACCAAATTCTGGACTCTGCCTCACTGACTCCCCCTCTCCTCCCCAGCGTCTGGCTCCCAGGCCTCCACTTTTACCATTTCGCTCCGATCCACAATAATCTTCTGCTGTTTTGGCTGATCTGTTGTTGTATTTTCTGTGCATCACCATGCTTTCGATTGCTTAAATGCCTGCAGCTGATTTTTCCTGTTCTCTCCCTCTGTGCGCCATTGAGCCGGAACCCGCCCAAGCTTCCTTCCTTAGCGTCTTTTTCTCTCTCTCTCCATCTCAAGTACAGTTTTTTCCTCTTTTCCCTGCCGATGACACCTGTGGCCTGCTCTTGAGGGATCTCTCGTTACACACATAAAGCACTGTGTGATGGAGCCTTTACTTTAGAGTGCCACACAAATACAACTGAATTGAATGCAAATTAATACATTACATTAATTTGCCTAACACTTTTAATCCAAAGCATCTGACAGCTGACTGGAGTCAACGAACGCAGGGGAGCTCTTTTAAACAAGTTGTCACATGATAGGTTTTCAACAGCTCAGGATAATTACATTTTTAAATCCTTGAAAATGTATTCGGCACTCAAAGGGTTAAGCCCAAAATGCCTCGGGACGGTGTTGCCTTGCTTTGCCTGATCAAGTGTAAGTCCTTCTGAACGGAAACTATCAACAAAATAAGTGCAGTGCAATACAAAATAAAAGTTAAAGTAAAAATAGAAAGGCAACCAGCTACAAAGCAATTTTGAGTTTACTCAACTTGACTTTTTGAGTTTGCACAAACTAATTCTTGAACAGACTCAGAGCTTGAAGTTAAGCTGACTCAAGAGTGCAGTTGCAGCTACCTGCCTTGAGTCAACTTGAATCGGTGCCTATCGAGATACAGGAGCCAGCAGTGGACGAAGACGTTGGACTAAATCAAGGTGAGATGTTGCAACACAGCTCACGTGGTGCGCAACCCTTGGCCACCGCGGAGTGTTTTGAGTTTCGCTCTCCGAGATAGGGATGCGGTCAGCTCGAGTTTGGAAAGTGAAGGAGGAACCGTCCCGGGCGCTGAGCTAATCCTCTTCCTCTTTAATCTTCTCCTGCCGCTTCTGCTCCAACTTTCTCCTCTCGCCCTCTCTCTCTCTCTCTCTCTCTGTCTCTCTCTCCAACTCCCACACTCTTCCTCTCATCTACCTCACCCTGGTCGTTCTTCTAATTCCACCTGAAGAAATGGACCGAGGTGTAACTGAGGCATCAAATTAAAAAAAAAAAAAATTCAATTTCTTGCCCTCTGTTTTTATCGGTCTCCCTCCTACTCCCAGGTAGCCTCTGAATCTCTAAAATCTGCATTTAAATTCTCTCTTTTTTTTGTGATACAGGCGTGGATGAGAGTTCAAAATACGACCAGCCATGAAGTCATAAAAACACCAAGCCGACAGACTCGGAAGCGCCCGCCTCTCCCTGCTGTCCTTCATACCGAGGCGAGATTTATTTTCAGCAAATTACAGTACGGGCAAAATATTCTTTGAGTAAATAACAGGGGGAGGGCGAATGAGAGGAATGAAGCTGGTCCTTTAGAAAGGAGGAAAGAAAAGTGTTCATGTCTTTACTCACGTTTCACATGTGACAAAGAGTTCTGCTGGCTCCCCTCCCTCAAGCTTCACCTTACGTGACTCGGCGGCGCGGCGGTTGGCATTATGGCTCGGTAATAAAGACGTTCATGATTTGAGTCCTAGCTGGCCAGGACTTCTCTGTGTGGAATTAGTCAGTTCTCCTCACGATCGCATGAGTTTCTTCTAGGTCAGGGCTGTCCAATCTTCCCCATTAAGGGCCGATGTGGGTGCAGGTTTCTGTTTCTGCCCTGAGCTACAACACCTGATCAGGAGGACCCCTCAAGACCTTGATGAGTAGAATCAGGTGTGTAAGTACTGGGCCGTAACAAAAACGCAGCACCTACACCGGCCCTTAGTGGATTAGTTTGGACACCCCTGCTCTCTGAGGTCTGGTTTCCTCTCAACTCAAAGACTAGCTTTCAGCCAGGGGTCTTCAACATCGTTCCTGGAAGATGCATCATCCTGAGTATTTTCACTCCAACCAAAGCAATGCACACCACATTTCCCAGTTAGATATCTTCGTAAACTACTAATTAGCCAATTCAAGCACGCAGAATTAGGATGGAAGTAAAAACCTACATGATGGTAACCATCCAGGAACAGGGTTGAGGACCTCTGCTCCATGGGAACACTCCTACCAGTGTCCCTGACCAATGCTCTGGCTTTAGAAAGACATGGTCTATAAGAACATAACTACCAGTGTCCCAAACCAAGGCGCAGGCTTTAGAAAGACATGCTCTATAGGAACACTCCTACCAGTGTCCCTGACCAAGGCTCTGGCTTTAGAAAAACATGCTCTATAGGAACACTCCTACCAGTGTCCCTGACTAAGGCTCTGACTTTAGAAAGACATGCTCTATAGGAACACTCCTACCAGTGTCCCTGACCAATGCTCTGGCTTTAGAAAGACATGGTCTATAAGAACATAACTACCAGTGTCCCAAACCAAGGCGCAGGCTTTAGAAAGACATGCTCTATAGGAACACTCCCACCAGTGTCCCTGACCAAGGCTCTGGCTTTAGAAAAACATGCTCTATAGGAACACTCCTACCAGTGTCCCTGACCAAGGCTCTGGCTTTAGAAAGACATGCTCTATAGGAACACACCTACCAGTTTCCCTGACCAAGGCTCTGGCTTTAGAAAGACATGCTCTATAGGAACACATCTACCAGTGTCCTTGACCAAGGCTCTGGCTTTAGAAAGACATGCTCTATAGGAACACTCCTACCAGTGTCCCTGACCAAGGCTCTGGCTTTAGAAAGACATGCTCTATAGGAACACACCTACCATTGTCCCTGACCAAGGCTCTGGCTTTAGAAAGACATGCTCTATAGGAACACTCCTACCAGTGTCCCTGACCAAGGCTCTGGCTTTAGAAAGACATGCTCTATAGGAACACACCTACCAGTGTCCCTGACCAAGGCTCTGGCTTTAGAAAGACATGCTCTATAGGAACACACCTACCAGTGTCCCTGACCAAGGCTCTGGCTTTAGAAAGACATGCTCTATAGGAACACACCTACCAGTGTCCCTGACCAAGGCTCTGGCTTTAGAAAGACATGCTCTATAGGAACACATCTACCAGTGTCCCTGACCAAGCCTCTGGCTTTAGAAAGACATGCTCTATAGGAAAACATCTACCAGTTTCCCTGACCAAGGCTCTGGCTTTAGAAAGATATGCTCTATAAGAACACTCCCACCAGTGTCCCTGACCAAGCCTCTGGCTTTAGAAAGACATGTTCTATAGGAACACACCTACCAGTGTCCCTGACCAAGGCTCTGGCTTTAGAAAGACATGCTCTTTAAGGAACACTCCTACCAGTCTCCCTGACCAAGGCTCTGGCTTTAGAAAGACATGCTTTATAGGAACACACCTACCAGTGTCCCTGACCAAGGCTCTGGCTTTAGAAAGACATGCTCTATAGGAACACACCTACCATTGTCCCTGATCAAGGCTCTGGCTTTAGAAAGACATGCTCTATAGGAACACTCCTACCAGTGTCCCTGACCAAGGCTCTGGCTTTAGAAAGACATGCTCTATAGGAACACACCTACCAGTGTCCCTGACCAAGGCTCTGGCTTTAGAAAGACATGCTCTATAGGAACACACCTACCAGTGTCCCTGACCAAGGCTCTGGCTTTAGAAAGACATGCTCTATAGGAACACACCTACCAGTGTCCCTGACCAAGGCTCTGGCTTTAGAAAGACATGCTCTATAGGAACACATCTACCAGTGTCCCTGACCAAGCCTCTGGCTTTAGAAAGACATGCTCTATAGGAAAACATCTACCAGTTTCCCTGACCAAGGCTCTGGCTTTAGAAAGATATGCTCTATAAGAACACTCCCACCAGTGTCCCTGACCAAGCCTCTGGCTTTAGAAAGACATGCTCTATAGGAACACTCCTACCAGTGTCCCTGACCAAGGCTCTGGCTTTAGAAAGACATGCTCTATAGGAACACACCTACCAGTGTCCCTGACCAAGGCTCTGGCTTTAGAAAGACATGCTCTATAGGAACACACCTACCAGTGTCCCTGACCAAGGCTCTGGCTTTAGAAAGACATGCTCTATAGGAACACACCTACCAGTGTCCCTGACCAAGGC